>PVIY010014436.1:0-36162 GCA_004026745.1 Myrmecophaga tridactyla
GATATAGCTTTCACAATGAGACTCTGTGAATGTGAAAACCCTGTGTCTGATGCTCCTTTCAGCTACTATATCAACAAAAGAGTAGAACATATGGAATAAAAATAAATAATGGGGGAACAAATGTTAAAATAAATTTAGTTTGAAATACTAATGATAAGTGAAAGCAAGGGGTAAGGGGTATGGTATGTATAATCTTTTTCTCTCTATTATCTTTTTATTTCTTTTTCTGATGTCTTTTTATTTCTTTTTCTAAATCGATGCAAATGTTCTAAGAAATGATGAATATGCAACTATGTGATGTTATTGAGAATTACTGATTGTATATGTAGAATGGAATGATATCTTAATGTTCTTTTGTTAAGTTTTTTAATTAATTAAAAAATAAATAAATAAATAAATAAATAAAGTAGAAAGCTCCGTAAAATAAATAAATAAATAAATAAACAATCATGTCACCCCACCACTCCTTCCAAAATCTAATCATGGAGGCAGTGATGCAGATATCCTTTTAGATTCAGATTCTCCTGCCCCATCACAACACCAGCACCAGCTCGTTTCTGTGGGCAGTGACTTGGGAGGCTTTAGCACTGCTTCCAGCTCTGTTTCAAGCCAGGCAGCAAAGCCATCAAACTGGGCCCAGTTCTGAAGAGCACTGGCAGGAAATTAAGGACAGACTTGAAGGATAAAAATGACCCCAAGAGTACCAATCTGTGAGGCAAGTTAGAAACCCCTTCCCTCCCTTAGAACCAAATTACTGGACAATCTTTTTCATAGCTTCTCCATTGCGTACAAGCTGGTTTCGTCATAGCCCTTTTGTTATTTGCTGTACAGCAAAAGAGTATCCGCCCTCTTATGCTCACTATCAAGAGAGAATAATGGATCTTATCATATTGTGGCTGACCATGAAGGACTCAAAAGGCCAGGGTCTATCTGAGGGGAAAATGAACTCTAACATCTGTGAAATTCTTCTCCATCTTTTTTCATCTTATTTCAGAATCATCTCATGACCGTGCATACCTCTTTGTGAAGTCTTTTTTAGCAACTTCAGGGGAGACAAAAACTTTGAAACTCCCTTCCTCACCAACCCAAGATTCCAAAAATGGACCGACTGACTTCAGTTTTTACAAATTCATAATTTTGATAGAAGTAGATATGGAAAAAGATCTGTTTCCTGGGTCTTGGCTCTATATCCTTCAGGTTTACCCTATTTGATGAACATCCAGTGTTGCATGTAGCTCCATCACACTCTTGAGTGTTTACATGTTTCTTTCTATGATAAGAGGGTTGTGTTGGTAGCACCTCCACTATTTTGTTCTGCTTGTTGGCTAATGCAACATTTTTGGCTAGTAGGTATCTCTTAGATGAAGTAAGGGGCTGTACTCTCCAAGTTAAATTCTAGAGAAGTGTTTATTTTCTTGAAACTTCAGCTATTTGTTGCATTTGAAACATGGCTTTTCTTTTTTTTTTGAGGGTTTTGAGTGTTTAGACTGATTTAAAGAGCAGAGAGGTTAAAAGCACTTAACTCATGCTCAGTTCCCACCTTGCCTTGCTGCCTGGGCCTCTCACCCCTTTCTGTAGACACTTCTTTTCCAATTCATCTGGCTCTTCAACAGCATGCTGCTACTGCATCTCTCATCATTTATGAAAGAAGTTAGAGAGTCACAGCTTTGGTTTTAAAAGGTTTGCCCAAGGTTGATACCCATCACCCAGGGTATCTCAAAAGCAAATTGTCCTTCCAACATTTTCTTTCTCTCTGTCCCTCCATTCCTTAAATAATGCTTTGAAGAGAGACCCCCTCTCAGATGAATGGGCACTACCTATCTTTGTTACTAGACAATTATAATGAAATGACAGAGGATATAACTTCTTCCCTTAGTACCTATTTGGATGTGTATATACACATTCTGGTTGAAGGGTGGTCTCATATCTAGCTTCAAATTATATTCTCTTACCTGAAAGGTCTTACCTCTTCTTAACTCTTGTGTCCATTTTCTTTCATTGCCTCCCATTCCAGGCAGCTCTATTCTTGCAGAGCCATGGCAGGATGTTTTAAATTCTAGTGGAAAACACTATAAAGAAAATCTACAGAATCACTAGTCACTAACTACTGGCAACCTATTTTCTCAATCTTCTTCCCTGTTGCGTTCTTTGCATTTTCAAGATGATAATATACTGCGTAGTTGAATTGCTGAAAAATTTTAAATGGAGTTTAAAATATACATATATAAAGTGTATGCTGTATTGGTACAATAATGGTAATTAAAATATGGAAAAAGAAAAAAGTGAGAAGGAAATACCTGAAATATGTAGGTAATCCTGGGGTGGAATTCTCTATAAATGTTTCTGCATTTTCTAAAATTTCAACAATAAGCATGCGTTTTTAACTTTTCTGTGAATATTGCTGGGCTTTAGTTAGGGACTCTCTCTCCATAAGTGATGGCTATAGGGTTCCAAAACAGATCCATGGGCTAAAAGAAGCAGGGTTATGCCTGTCACCTTGCAACTTCTTGGTACCCAAAAGGCCAAGGTGCTTCCTGCACTATGCATCTGTAAAAGCCATCACAGGGCATGAGAATGAGTCTCTGTCCTCTTGTAGGACCCGTTTGAATCCCTAATCAGCCACTTACCCACTCTATGACCTTGAACAATGCACTTCACCTGCCTGGCCTCAGGCCTCTCCTCTAAAATGGTAATAAAGTACATGCCTGACAACTTCACAGTGGCATAGATTGAAAAAAAAAAAAAAGGTGTTCAAGTGGTGGATTGTCATCTCCATAAGGAGGGGATACATAGCATCCTAGAACTTAACTTAGAGAAAAACTTTAGAACCTTCCCTCGGTAGGGACTACCTGTCCAAATCATGATCCAAAGAACGACTTCAGGGCCCTTAGTAGAGTCTGCCTATCCATGTGAACCCATTCCCTCTACCATCTAATGAGAATTAATGTTCACAGCTGTGACCCAAGACTCACGTCCAGCTCCTGGAGGACCTTCTACATCATCCAAGAAAGACTCAATGATGTTAGGAGTAGAATCCTTAGAAATTTATTAGTATTCATGTTTGCCATGGTGACTCTCAGAGAGTCAAGATGATTTAATTAGCCAAACCATCCCATTCCCAGGCTCAACTGGATTAATAAGAGAGCCATTGGTAGCAGGCAGTGGATCATATTGGTTACTTTGAAGAACATTACCCAGACCCAAAGTTAACACACATCCGTGCAATACCAGGACATTTACCTTCCTGTGGAGCCCTTCCTTAGAAAAGATCCACTTTTCTTAGCCTTTTATATTGAACGGCTTCTTCTGATAAAGTGGCCAGTGTATTTCTGACTTGACAGAATCCACACTAATGTGTTCCTTGATAGTCCACATCGCTATGCTCAAGACTAACATTTCCTAAAGAATGAACAACAGAATACTAGCTTCAAGGAACTATAATTAAACGTAAAATGAGGATCGTCTTCAAACAGCATTGGGAAATACAACTGTAATGGGCAATATATAACTGTAAATCTCCTAAAGATCACTGTGATAACCATGGGACCACGTGGAACAAGTGATCCAGGGAACACATTTTGGCAATACTGCTTGGAGGTCCTATGATTTCTAATGGTTCCCATTAGAAATCTATGCAAAGTGCATGATTCTGTACACTTTACATAGAGTGACTCATTTCTTTCTCCAGAACTTCATGAGGCAATTGCTCCTGTTATTCACATTTTTTTTTACAAATAAAGAAACCGATACACGGTGAAGTTACTAACATGCCCGAAGTCATGCGGGTAGTGTTAGCGCCAGGATTGAATCCATGTGGTCGGCTCTAGCATGCACTCTTAAGCAATGCATTTTATTGCTTCATATTTAGTAAATATCCACCATGTGTTGGGTATGTGAACTATAAAGACTAAGGCCCAGTCCCTTCAATCACAGAACTAGTCGTTTAGCAGAAAGGACAGGCAAGTAACCATCTAACAGTAACATGTAATAACAACTATGATGGGAATTAACATAGGGTGTTATAGGAGCATATAACAGGCATCAAATTCAGACAAGAAGGTTAAAAATGCTTCCTGGGGGAAGAGGCACCCAACTAAGAGTTGATAAGGAAACTGGAGTCAGCAGAGCAGGTAGAACAGTCTATGCAAAGGGAAGTTGTTGACAGAAGGCATAGTACATTCAGGCAATAGCAGAGCATAGTGAAAGCTTAAAGGCAATGTGGGATGAGGAAGAGATTATTCTGAAGATGTAGGAGAATTGAACAGGGACATACAAAGGCCTCATTTGCTATCAAGTGCTAAGCAGCCTGGATTTACTCTGTAGCAATGAGAAGTCTGAGAAGAAAATAAAGCAATGGAGGGAAGTGTTAGGATTTCAGTTGTAGCCATAGTAAGGAGAGAGAGTGTGAAGGTGCAAGATTGCAGGCAGAGAGATGGTCAGAAGGCTGTTAGAGCAATGCAGAATACAGTGAGGGGGACCGGGACTGAGAGCGGCCATGGGGAGGAGAGCAAGAAAAGGTTTCAAAGCATAAATAAGAAAGACATATAATCAGAAAAACTCGGGGCAGTTGGCAGATGACTTAGGGAGCAGGAGAAGTACAAGTCAGGTTTTGAAAATAGAGATTCTCTTAGATGTTAGCCCCACTCACAGAGTTGACCCATGTAAGTCAGAGAGCGGTGATGAGGTCAGGCCTCAGTGCATCACTCTTTAGCTGCCTTTGGCATATGTAGAAGGAGATAAACCAAGGAGCAGAAATATGGGCAGGCTAGGCACTCAATAGAGGATTATGAGCTTGAGCTATAGATTTGGAGTTCACGGGAATTCAGTAGTCTTAAAGCCATCAGAGTGACTGAAACCACACAGAAAGAGTGGATCCAATGTACTATGTGGAATGAGCGGAAAGAAAGCCAAGGCCATGACCTTGGAGGACACCAGAGTTTAAGGGTATGAAAAAGAAGAATCCTAGAAAAGGAAACTGAGAAAGCAAAGACGGGGGAGTTGTGTGGTGTTACAGAAGTCAAGAAGGAAGAGAGTTTCTTCGAAAGAGAACGATAAATGGCATACAATAATGCAGATATGTTAAGCACTTGCATCAGCTGGTGTGTTTGTCTAGAAATTCCAGCTCAAACTAGCTTCAACAGGAAAGGGAGCTTAGTGGCACACACAACTAAAAAGACCAGTAGTGGGAAGGCCTTCAGGTAAGGTATGATCAGGGCTCTAACTCCCCTTCCCTATAATTGTCCTAGATCTATCTTCCTCTATGTGGTATGTTCATCTTCAGATTGGCTTACTTCGTGATGGCACAATAGTTATAGGACTTTGAGGTTTGCATGTACAAACCATGTTTGGAAAGAAATAGGTTGATGTCTTTGGACAAATTTTATAACTTCCTTGAGCATCAATTTCTTCATCTGTAAAATGAAGAAACCTTCCAAAATTGTTGTGGGGATTAAATGAGTCAGTGAGTGCATTAGTGCCTAAAACCTAACAAATGGCCATATCTTTCACAAGTATCCTCCAACCAGCTAGAATAAAGGAGAGACTGGACATTGGCAATGGAAAGAAGAATAAAACATAAGTAGATCATATCACGTCACTCCCTCTCTCAAATATTGTCCATAGCTCCCTATTATCTGCAGTTCACATTCATAGGCATTCAAGGCTCTCCATATTTGAGCCCCAGACCACCTTCCCTTATTTCCTATGACTATATATTTATCCTTTCACTCTATTCTCTACTCATACTTACAACTACTTAGCAATTTGCAAAATGCTCTTAAACCTCATCGTTCCTCTCCTGTGATTCTTTAGTTCAATTTTTTTGTGAGTTACATATCGGTATGTGCTTCTATTCCCCCTTTCTTGTCATAGTAGGGCCATTGTTCTGCTCTCCCAAAGTTTGTTTGTGTTCTGAATCAAGATATTCATTGTCTCTCCCATCTCTGCAGTACACACAAACTTAAAAGGCAGGAGGATATCGATATCTTCACCCAAGTTATAGATTAAAATGTTGAACAAGACAGAGTAGGAATTGTGCCCTTAATGTCCTCTTCTAAGGCTCATGTTACTTTGTCAGCATATTTGTAGGGTATACAGCTATTCAAGTAGCTGAGAATCCACATGGTTGTTTTATCAACTGGCACCCATGACTCCAGCTCATCCAAAAACCCGCCATCAAAGATCTGGTTGAAGGCCTTGCTGAAAAATCCAGACACCGCTCATGGGCTACCATTAGACAACTAGCCTAATGACCATATTTAAAAAGAACATGTGTTTGGCCTTAAGCAGCCGACATATTACTCAGGACGGGATAGGCTATGCTGCAGTAACTAAAAGTCAGGAAATCTCATTGCCTTAACATTGTACAACTTTATTTTTAATGCACATAGAGTCCAGTGTGGGTCAAATAATTTTCCACCTTGATATTTTGCCATGCGAGACAGTGGCCTCTAAGGTTGGCCACGACAGAGAACGAGAAAGACAGAAAAGATCTACCTGCTCCTACTGCTGCTCACCATTCATTAGCCAAATTAGTCCCATGGCTCCAACCTGACTCCAGGGGCATCTGTGAAAATCCAAATGGCTCCAACCATCTCTGACATAGCTAGGTAATTGTCTGTGTATAATCTCATGATCATTTCCCCCTCTTCAGTACATAGAAACCTCCCTCTTGATCAACTACCCTAGCAAGACTGGCAGGTATGAAATATTCCACATTGGATAAATTCCATTAACACCAACCTCTGTAGTCATAAATGCCAGTACAATAACCTAGATGTTCCCAAATATTGCCTAAGATGTCTTTTTCATGTCATTGAAAAAATACACCTAATCCCCTGGCCACTGCAGGAGAAGAACGCTCCGTTCTGGACAGCGTGCTCGACTAAGTCTGATTAATGACTTCCTCCCACCCTTGATGCCATAATTTGCCTGTGGCAACATGTGTGCAGATTAATGAGGCTCTCCGCAGCTAGTGGAAAAGTGTTCGTTAGCTTAATTATCCACACCTTCTGATTGAGGGCAACTCAGTGCTGTCAGGACACAGCCGGGCATCTGCACTAGGGAAAAACGCCTGCTCTGTGCTACTCAGCCAAGTGGTCTTCCCCTGGGAAGCAAGATGAGGAACTGGGGTGGGGGTGGGAGGACGGAATAAGTCCATGCCCAGAAGACAAAAGGACAAAAAAAGATTGGCTGATTTCCCATCTAGTATGGGTGAACCTGTGTAAGCAGACCATTCCAGGGCTTCCAGCCTGCTTGACCCTCATGCACAGAACAAGCCCCTAACTGGGGATCTCTCCCAAGTCAAAGGCAGTGGAGTGTATGCAGCCTGCTCAAGAAGATCAAATGACAAAGCACAAAATCAGCCCTGCTCTTGGACTGATCTGATTTGATGTCTCCATCTTCTAGGCAGCCATGACTCAGAGCCTGCCCCACATACCAAAGTCTCCCAGCCTGCATGTCATGATTGGTTTCCAAGAGCCCTACCCCATGCTACCCCTTTCCAGCCCAGATCTCACCCTGCTGCCTTTGCCAGCTGGGACCTACCCCATTCCTTCTGCTGGTTACCCCAGACCTGGAGCTGCTGCATTGGTGTCACTCATTGCTTCTCACCACACTGTGGCTTACCTAACTCTGTCTAGACACCATGGGGTACAGAGATAGACCTCTGGGAGTTCAAGGTACTTTTGAGATAAGATGCATACATGGAGGAAAATCATTAAGGAAGGGGAGCTCTGGTGCCTTCTAAATCAGGGTCTCTCAAACTTGCTCGATCGCTGGAATCACTTGGGACCTTCTAAAGATACAGGTTTCAAAGCTATACCCATGAGGACTCTAATTCAGAAAATCTAAAGTGGGACCCAAATGTTTTTAACAAGCCCCCTAGGAAATCCTAATCATGAGACAAGATTGAAAAACACTAGGAAACAACTATATGAGAGCAGTAGTAGGCATTGATTAAACTTCCAGAAGCCAGTCACAGTACTAAGAGATTTATGTATATTGACTCATTTAATTAGTCCAACAAAAATTTCCAGGAAGGCACTGAAAAAAATGAGGTCCAGATACATTAACTAATTGCTCAAAAACACATTTAATATGTGGCAGAGCCAGGATTCAAATCTTCATCTCCCCAATTTCATCTCCATACAAACTAAAATAACCAAAGGCTAAATTCTGAAGAGTGTAGACAAGTAGTGTCTGAGCCTCTTGGGACTTGGCACCACATCAGTAACAAAATTTTGAGCATGCACCTGAAACATATGTATCCACATTTTTAACCTACAGGCACATGTTATTGTTCAAATCTATGAATGTTATAAAGTATACATAAAAATAGTCATTTTAAATTTAAAAATTTGTAATTTTTAAAGTTGAAATCAAGATGAATTAAACAATTTTTAATAATTTTCATTTCATTTAGCAGCAGCCTAAAACTTTTTTGGCTTTCTTAAAAATATATCAATAACAAAAAGTTATTTTAGTGAGAGCAATGTGACTGGATAAGCTTTCCTAATTTTTTTCAGTCTTGGCTTAATCCTTATGACATAATGATTGACACTTTGGTCCTAAATTCAGTTTGTCCAAACATTTGGTTTTAATAGCTGTCTTAGCTGGGAAAGATATGTCGATTCAAATGAAAGAAACACTGCATTGTTGCCTTACTCAATCATAATACTTGTTCTTCATTTCCATCTACTGATTATGCAACATTTTTTGATGAGCTTTAGCTAGTAAATTTCCAACTTCCTTGATGATAATCTTTTTTCCCACAATTTATTGGGAGCTTTTAAAAAAAAACAAATAAATTTGATATTCACTGAAACATTTTATCTGGAAATTTAAAACAAGCTACAATATTCCATCTCAGCCTCTTTCAGGAATAGGAATACAGGTGATACTGTAATTTTTTAGTAATGTTAACATTGGAAACGTTTCAAATCATCTGTGTTCAAACACTTTCTTCATAGAAGGTGTCTTTTTCTTTTTGCTCAAGAACAATACGCATACAGAAAAGTGAACACATCATAAGGGTTCAGATCAATGTATTTTCACAAAGTGAAGACACAATACGTGACTAGCACTCACATCAAGAAACATAACATTACCTGTAGCCCAGAAGCACCCTTGTGCCCCCAGCAGGTTACTACCCACCCCCCAAGGGTAATTGCTATCCTAACTAGCAATTAGCACAAGTTAGTTTTGCCTGGATTTGGGGTGGGGGGTGGGGGGTTGTTTAGCATCATATAATGGAATTCTACAAAAGTCACATTGTTGTGTCTCTGGTTCCTTTTTCCCAGAATTTCCCTTGTGCGATTCATCCACATCACTTTACATTGTCATGGATCAGCTCATTCTCATTGATTCCCTAGCATGAATATTACAACGATAAATTTATCCATTCTACTTTTGATGGGCATTTGGGTAATTTCCAGTATTAGAATATTAGATATAGAATATTAGATATATATATATCTATATATAGATATATAGAATATTAGATATATCCAGAGATATACACATCTCTGCTTTTGGAAATATGCCAAACAGTGATCTGAAGTGTTTCTATGATTTCACACTCCACCATTGTGTGTGCAAGCTCTAGTGCTCCACATTCTCACCAACACCTTGGTATGATCTGTCATTTTTGTTTTTGCCATTATGGAGTGTTTTTTATGGTGTGTGTGCGTGATTGTGGTTTACAAGTTTCTTTTGAAAAGCAGTTGCTGTCTCTCTCATTATTAAATCATGACATTGACCCTGAAAGGACAGTTTAAGTGTATGTCTCACATGAGATACTGGCTCGGGAAATTTATTTTTTCATTCTAGTCAAAGCAAATACCAAAACCACTGCTTTTATTTAAAAACTCATTGACCATAAGAATTTTTTTTCCTGATACATCTTTGCTTTAAGGGATCATAAGGAAAGGGTTTCCTGATGTATTTCATTATTGAAATGAAGAATCTAGCAACATCATAAGCTGAAATATTTGGGAAAATCTGTATTTTCAAAGAATTGTATCAAAACTTCTCGCAATGTTTGTTTTGCTTCTTTGACTCTTCAATATGAGTTCTATGCATCTTCCAACAATATTTAGTGACTCAGGGGTCCATTTTAATTTGGCTCCTTGTTGTTTTCAGAGTATTGCTTCAGCCAGTCATTTTAACCCCAGCAAGAGGAGCATGTGTTTGGCCATTGGACAATGGCCTCTCACTTTCTTTCACTTTCACTATTAAGTAATAAACTTCAAAATTTCTAAGTTTAATGAAATTTTGTAAGGGGCTGGATTGCTCATCTTTAAATAGTTGGCAAAGCTTAGTTTTTAAACATCATGCTAATTGCAACAGCTCCCACGCTCATCAGCTATATCAAGACAATACTCAGCAAGGACAGAGTCCTTGTTAAGGACCACAGAGGTGAGACCATATTTCAATGTTTCTTCCAGATAAGATAACTGGTCAATTCTTTTGGCCAGTGTTGGGGTTGATGCAACTAGACCACTGTGATTCCTGTCCCGTGGCTAAGCTGCAAAGCAGCCGGCACCAGGAGTTGCAGAAATGTCATGGCAGCCTGCATCCTCTGTTCCCTTGGGCCTGTGCCACTAATATTATCTCCAGCCTGCAGTGTCTTCCCAGGAATCACTTAAATGGTGTGTCCATTCTGTGAGGATTAATTCAATGGAAATGAGGCATCGTGAGCTGTAAATCCACTTAACCCAGCTCAGAGACACGCAGTTCACCCCAAACAGACAAATGCTTATAGGAGAAATGCAGATTTCCATTTCAGAAAGAGTCTCCTCACACAAAGTGGTTCCTTTGAGTTAGGAGTGCTCCCCTGAACCCCACTACGGGGGGCTGAACTCCACACCCTACCTACAGGCTTCTGGGGAGCTTCTGGTCCAGCCCCTTCATTCCGCAGATGAGGACTTGGAGCCTCCCCCCCACCGCCCCCCCAGGACCGCGGGACCGTGTATACTGATAGTTTAGTTTGGGGCTCTGGCAATGGAGGGCACAGGTTCCAATCCTGGACTCTCTAAAGCAAGATGGTCCAAACTCATATAATTTGGTAAATTTCAGTTTCTTCTGCTATACATCTAAATAGGGTGAATTTTATTATATGTAGATTATGCCTCAATAAGCCTGTTTAAAGAAAGGAATGGTGGGAGACCCAAAGCTAAGGTCCCAATTAAGTAGAGACTCCCAAGTGAGCCTGGAGGCTCCTGGAGGTGTTGCCTCAGTCTTGTGCACCCTGCACCCATAACATGCTTAGGACAGTGCCGGGCACACACCAGGCATTTTAAAGGCACTGCTAATTATTACTGGTTGAATGGTGACCCCCAAAAAGATATATCCACATCCAAATCCCTGAAATCTGTGAGCGTGACCTTATTCGGAAAGGATCTTTGCAGATGTAATGAAGCTAAGGATCTAGAAATGAGATCATCTTGGGGTAGGCCAGGAGTGGTCCCAATTCCAATGGCAGGCATCCTTATAAGAGACAGAATAGGAGAAGACACACAGAGCAGAAGATCGCGAAGACAGGCAGAGATGGGTCTATGCAGCCACAAACCTAGGACACCGGGGAGCTGCTAGAATCTGGGAGAGGCAAGGAAGAATGTCTCCCCTGGAGCCTCTGGAGAGGGCATATCCCTACTGACACCTTCATTTCAGGCTTCTGGCCTCCAGAACTATGAGAAAATAAACTTCTGTTGTTTATTAAGCAACCAAGTGTATGGTAGTTTGTTAAAACAGCCCCCAAATCTAAGACATTAAAACTGTTGACTTTGCATAATCACACAATTCAGACCAATCTAATCCAGTGATTTCCAAATTTACACACTCCGGAGTAAAAAAAAAAAAAAAAACTCAATTAAAAGTTCTAATTTAAAAACTCACTGATCACATCCAAATATGAATGTTAACATTTAAGAGAAGTTATGTAACTTGCCCAAGTTCTCTTAGCAAGCAACAGGCAGGTCACAGCCAGCGTCCCAGCCTCCTTATTCCCTTTGCAGGCTTTTCCCTAAACATCAAGAGCCTCCAGTAAATAGAAGTTTCTGGAAAAGAAAGGAAAACATCAACAACATTCACATTACAATTAAAGAAAAGACAAAGATGCCCTTTATCAACACTGTCATCCACCATTCAGCTAGAAGTCCTGCCACCATGATAAGGAAAGATAAAGAAAGACAATAGAAAGAGAGAAAGGGAGGATGATTCAAGGAGGCTGGTTCCTGATAGTGTACCAGAGTCTGGCAAATCTCCCATGATCTGCCTATATGCATAAAGGCAGAACATCCTTCCTCTGAGAATGACTAGGTACCTCATTCTGGTGGCATTTGGGAGCCAGGCAAAAGTGAAGACCAACTATAATCACTTATTCTTGTATGACCTTGAGCAAACTTCTTAACTTCTCTGAGCCTCTGTATCCTTTGAGTAAATACAAATAGTAGCTACCTAGTGGGGTTATTATATTAGTTTCCTGGGGCTGCAATAACAACGTACCACAAATTGTGTGAATTAAAAATAACAGAAATCACCTAAGACTTGGAGTTGGAGTTCTGCAGTTCCAAAGGTCAGCATTGCCACATACCACAAGTGTTACAGAAGTTGAAAAGGAGATCAGGCTTCAATTATAGATAAGAATGAAGCCACTTGGGTTGGGACTAAGGTAAAACAGAATACGGGAGTAAGGAGGACATTTTATGTATTGTAGAACTTCACTTACTCTATGAGCCCAAAGGAAGAGAGGTTTATTTTGTCCAAACCCTAAATTTTCTGTAGCACATAATCTAACCCAAACTCTCTGGATAGATGATTTAAACAACCCAAACAAAGGGAACCCAGGATGGGAATGAGGGCTTGTAATTCTGTATAGCTTAATATAATGCCCAGATACATCCCAGAGTATGTTGAGCAGATAATGAAAAAGTATTGGCAAAGCCTCTTGAATGATGGGAGAAAAAATATGGAACTATTAAACTTTACCACTGGGAAAACCTCTCATACTGTCTCAAACATTAGGGATTCCCAAGTTAAAAGGCCAAGCCCTTGATCCTGAGGCTTCCTCTTCTGGAGTTTATTTACATAGCAGAGAAGCTAAACCTACCTACACCTATGCCTAAGAGTTACTTCTGGAGGACCTCTTTTGTTGCTCAGATGTGGTCTCTCTCTCTCTCTCTCTCTAAGCCCAACTCTGCAAGTGAAATTATTACCCTCCCCACTATGTGGGACATGACATCCAGGGGTGAAAGATTCCCTGGCAGCATGGGAGATGACTCCCAGGGATAAGCCTGGCCTTGGCACCATGGGACTGACAATGCCTTCCTGACCAAAAAGGGGAAGAGAAGTGTAACAAATAAGGTATCAGTGGCTAAGAGAGTTCAAATAGAGTTGTGAGGCCATTCTGGAGGCTACTCTTAAGCAAGCTTCAGCTAGATATTACTTTTTATCATGGTTTGCCAAACTGCAACCAAAACCATGCCTGCCAATCCTAAAGAATACCTAGGTCACTATATAAGAGTCTACAAAGGTTCCATGCACTAGGGTAACTCTATAACTTCCAGATGGATCTCTTGTCCAGATAAGTCCTGAAATGCAGAGAGGCCAACCTCTCCAGAACATCAATTATTTCCATTCCCCTATCTCATATTATCAATAGCCCCTTTCAACATGAAAAAATTAGTATTGGCAGAGCCTGGATACTCCTAATGAGTGGGAGAACAACCAAAGGAGAAGGTGGAGTTATAACAGAGAAGGCAGGATTTAACAAATGAGTATGACTGCTGAATCATTATATTAATATTTCTTTTAGTCTCCAGAGTCTTGAAACAGCTAGAAGGACAAACCCAAAATTGTGAATCTGTAACCCATACCAAACTCTGAAATCTGTTCTATAACTAATTGTGGAATGCTTTGAAATTTATTGATTTTTTGTACATATGTTATATTTTACAATAAAAAATAAATAAATTTTAAAAACAGAAATTTATTACCTCACAGTTCTGGAGTCCAGAATTTGAAATCAAGGTGTCAGTAGGGCCACAGTCTCTCTGAAGGCTGTAGGACAGGATCCTTCCTTGCCTCTCCTAATTTCTAGCAATCCTTAGTATTCCTTGGTTTGTGGAGCAACCTCTGCCTCCCCTCTCATGGCCCTCTCCCTGGTGTGTCTGTCTGTATCTTTTCTCCTCTTCTTATAAGGGCTCTCCCTAATTCAGTCTGACCTCATCTTTTTTTTTTTATTATTCAGTGGAAATAATCAGTTCTATTGAGAGCAAACTTCCTAAAGATAAAACTATACATTAAAATTTTCAATGTTAAAAGTTGGCTTATTTTTTCAGAGATTATCAAACATAAACTAGAAAAAGTGCCTAAAGAAAATATGGTTTCAGTCCTAGATGTTATTTCTATTCTATATTTTTTATCATCTCAATCGACTTCTTTTGTTTTTTGTGAAAAATAACATATATACAAAAAAGCGATAAATTTCAAAGCACATCACAACATTTGGTTGTAGAAGAGATTTCAGAGTTTGGAATGTGTTACAATTCCACAACTTTAGGTTTTGACTTCTAGCTGCTCTATGATACTGGAGACTAAAAGAAATATCAATATAATGATTCAGCAATCATACTCATTTGTTAAACCCGATCTTCTCTGTATAACTCCACCATAACCTTTGATCTTTCTCCAACTCTCTAGGGGCATCTGGGCCATGCCCATTCTAACTTTTTCATGCTGGAAGGGGCTGTCAATAATATCGGATAGGGGGATGGAACTAGTTGATGTAATAGAGAGGCTGGCCGCTCTGCATTTCAGGACTTACATGGTCCAGGGACCCATCTGGAGGTTATAGGTTTCTGGAGAGCCACCCTAGTGTGTGGAACCTTTGTAGAATCTTATATAATGACCTAGGTGTTCTTTAGGATTGGCAGGAATGGTTTTGGTTTCAGTTCGGCAAACTATAATAGGTAGCAACGTCTAACTGAAGCTTGCGTAAGAGTAACCTCCAGAGTAGCCTCTCGACTCTATTTGAACTCTCTTAGCCACTGATACCTTATTTGTTACACTTTTTACCATCTTTTAGTCAGGATGGCATTATTAATCCCATGGTGCCAGGGCCAGACTTATCCCACGTTGCCAGGGAGACTTTCACCCCTGTATGTCATGTCCCACATAGGGAGAAAGCAATGAATCCACTTGCAGAGTTGGGCTTAGAGAGAGAAGCCACATCTGAGCAACAGAAGAGGTCCTCTGGAAGTAACTCTTGGGCATACCTATAGGTAGTCTAAGCTTCTCCACTACATATATCATAAGCTTTACAAGAGCAAGCCTCAAGATCAAGGGCTGGGCCTATTGATTTCGGGGTCCCTAGTGTTTGACACAGTATCAACGGTTCCCTAGTACTAAAGTTTAACAGCTCCATATTTTTTCTCCCACCCCTCAAGGGTCTTTGCCAATACTTTTCTATTATCTGCTTAGTATACTCTGGGATTTATCCAGGCATTACATTAAACTATACTGGATCAAAGGCCCTCATTCTTATTCTGGGCTCCTTTTTTTTTTTTTTTTAATTTGCATATGGGCAGGAGGCACCAGGGATCGAACTCCAGACCTCCAGCACGGCAGGTCGGAGCTCTGCCTGCTGAGCCACGGCAGCCGCCCTCTGGGCTCCTTTTGTTTGGACTATTTAAATGATCTATCCAGACAGGTTGAGTTAGATTATGTGCTACAGAAAATTTCGGTTCTGGACAAAATAATCTTTCTTTGGTCTCAAAGAGTAGATGAGGCTCTAAAATATAGATAATCTCTTCCTTACCACTGTATTCTGAATTACTTTAATCCCAACTTCATCAGCTACATTCTTAACTCTAAACACAAGGTTATACACACATAAAATAGCCATTCAAAATCCAAAAATAACAAACACTCAGGATTAAATGTGACTGCTGTAAGAGCTTACAATCTAGACTCCTGTTTTCTTATAAGTATTTTCTAAATGAGATCATACAATAACTGTTCTTTTCTGGCTTATTTTGCCTCACCAAATATCCCACAGGTTTATTCACAATGTTCCATGCCTCACAAATTCATTCTTCTTTCTAGCAGCAGAATATTCAATCATGTGCATACACCATCATTGGCAATCTACTTCTCAGTCACTGCATCCTTCAGCCACTTCCATCCATTAGGCATCATGTATAATGTCCAAAGTCATCAGTCCATCAACACTCTCAATTTTAGATAATTTCATTGTTCCCAAGAGAAAGATAACCAATAAACACACCCTCACCAAATAGAAAATCTAAACCTCCCCTTAACTCTTGTCCCTGCCCCCATTATTTACCCCTAGTGTTGCTAGGGTATGTTGATATTTTCCTGTTAAACATAGCCCATCGCATGCAATAGTGGTTTTCCCCTACACTCCAAACTTATGCACTCTTTGTACAAGGTCCATACCTTTGCAATAGTTTATGCAAGAACTTATTTATATTTGTAGTGTTAATCAGTGGGATACATGGGTCTATACAATCGCTCTCAATCATGTTCACCCTTGATATGGTAATATTACTTATAGACCCGCTAGTGAACTGCCTTCATTTCTGTCTATTCTCTTACATTTAAGATCAATTTTATTACCTAACCATCCACCCATCTCTAGTGTCCATGTATCTCTAGGCTTCCTATATCCTGTATTATAAGCCTCTGATTTTACCTTTACCATGGTCATAAAAGTGCAATCACACAGTATCTATCTTTTTGTGTCTGGCTTATTTTACTGAGCATTATGTCCTAAAAGCTCATCCATCTTGTCATGTGCTTCAGGACATCATTTCGTCTTACTGCTGCATATTATTGCATCATATGTACATACCACATTTTGGTAATCCACTCTTCTGTTGATGGGCACTTGGACTGTTTCCATCTTTTGGTGATTGTGAATAGTGCAGCTATGAACATCAGTGGGAAAATCTCTGTTTGTGTCACTGCTTTCAGCTCTTCTGGGTACATACCAAGGAGTAGTATTGCCAGGTCACAGGGTGTGGTAGTTAGGTTCAGGTGTCAACTTGGCCAGGAGAAGGTGCCTAATTCTATTGCTGTGGACAGGAGCCAATGGCATGTGAACCTCATCTGTTGCTGATTACATCTGCAGTCAGCTAGGAGGCGTGCCTGCTGCAATGAATGATGTTTGGTTTAATTGGCTGGTGCTTAAATGAGAGAACGCAATGTAGCACAGCCCAAGCAGCTCTGCATACCTCATCTCAGCACTCACAGCTCAGCCCGGGCCTTTGGAGATACAGAAAGGAATCACCCCGGTTGAAAGTTGTTGGAACCCAGAGGCCTGGAGAGAAGGCTAGCAGAGATCGCCCTGTGCCTTCCCGTGTAAGAAAGAACCTCAGTTGAAAGTTAGCTGCCTTTCCTCTGAAGAACTATACATTTTTAACTAAATAAATCCCCTTTTCTTAAAAGCCAATCCTTCTTTAGTGTGTTGCATGCTGGCAGCTTTGGCAAACTAGAACACAGGGCAACTCAATATTTAGGTTCTAAGGAACCACCAATCTGCCTTTCATGGCAGTTGTACCATTTTACATTCCCACCAGCAGTGCATAAGTGTCCCAATTTCTCCACGTCCTCTCCAACATTTGTAGTTAGTCTGACCTCATTTTAACCAATTCCACTGACAATGACCCTATTTCTAATAAAGTCACATTCAGAGGTACTGGGAGTTAAGCATTCAACATATATTTCTGGGTAGATACAATTCAGCCCATAACTTTTGTAAGACTTAAGTGAATGTTATGAGGCTTAAATGAGGTGGCACAAGCTGGGAATTACGAGCCAGGATTTTGAAGTCAAGGCAGTTGACACCCTCCTCGATGACATATGTGCTGTGGAATTTGGGCAATTTATTTCACTTCTCTGGGTCTCAGTTTCCTCATTTCTAAGATGGGAATCATGGGCAGGCTGCCGTGGCTCAGCAGGCAGAGCTCTCACCTGCTATACTGAAGGTCTGGAGTTCTATTCCTGGTGCCTCCTGCCCATATGCAAAAAAAAAAAAATTAAAAAAAATAAGATGGGAATCATGCTACCTACCTCAAAGGGATGTCATGAGGGTTAGAATGAGTTGACATTTGTAAGGTACTTAGAACAGTGCCTGGCAGATTAGTGCCATCCGAGCATCTTTTTTGTTAAATTAAAAATTAATTTTAAAATGTACCTATGGGAGAAGAGGATTTTTCTTGACCCTTCACATGAAGGGACCCCTACCTGATTCAGAATTTGGTAAAAAGACAGAATTTCAGAGAACAAAGAGAAAAGTTTGTTTTTCTGATATACCCTCCCTTCTGAAGATTCTGAGTTGGGAAGCCTCACCCCTGCCTGATGCAGTGTGGACAGAAAGAAAACTGAATGAGAAAAGTAAAACCCTGAGGGTTTTCACGATTGGCTGACAGCAAGAACATTTTCTGCAAGAACATTTTCTTCCTAGTGATGAATAATTACCTGTCTGTCTTCCTAGCATCATGGACCTAAATGAGAGGTGTGCATAAGTCAAGCCCCTGGCATAAGGTGCTCCGTAAATCTCTTCCCATTTCCCCAGCCTCTCCCTCAAGGGATCCAGGTCAACCATCCAGGGACTCGGGAAATTCCAAGCCTGGAACCAGGCATCCCTCACCTATAGTCACTTTCTGCCTTGGGTCTAATTCCAGAGCTGGCCTCTGAATTCTCTCATTCCTTCTGCATAAAGTAAAATAAAATGAAATAGAACCCTTTGTACAAAGTGAGGGTCAGGTTTTCTGCTGCTCAGCACCAGGAATACAGAAATGAGCTCATGGAAAGAGAGATTAACAAATACCACATCATAAGCCCAGCTCAGTGGAAACCCAGTGGAGACCATTCAGCTCAGCTGGGGAGGGTGAGTATAAAACCATCACCGAACACTTGCTGTGTACTAACCTTGACTCCAAGCATTTCCACTCTTAACTCACTCAACCCTGCAAGCACTCTGTGAGGTAAATGGTACATCCCCAATTTTCAGATGAAGCAACCAAAAAACAGAGATTAAGTTACTTTTACCCAAAGTCACACAGCTTGCAGGGGGCTAAATCAATGTGTGCCCAGACAGTGGGGCTCCAGAACCCATGCTCTCCCCATCACATGGCTTTGCGGATGCAGCTATGATGTCACTGGTCACTGGTGACCCATCACATGTTCCCCTGGGATCCTCCACCCCTCCATGCTAGAGAAGAGTGAGGGCCACCAAGAATGTGCTCCTTCCAGGAAAGAGGGACTAATCTCACCCTCTGAGGACCCTTTGCCCAGGGCTATCGCACAATGAAGGGGGAAATGTCAACGGATGAGTCAGGAGCCACATTCGCACAAGATCAGTCCATTTCAGCCCAGCTCTGGAGGTGAGCGCTAGTGTCCCCATTTCAGAGATCAGGACAACAGAGATCTGGAAATCACACAACAAACAAGAGAACTCTGGATCTCAGGCTTTTTTTTTTTCACATGGGCAGGCACCGGGAAACAAACCCGGGTCCTCTGGCATGGCAGGCAAGCATTCTTGCCTGCTGAGCCACCGTGGCCCGCCCCTCAGGCTTTTTTTTACCACATTGGCCATGGAACTGGGAGAGAAAAACCCTGAAGACCAGATCATTCAGGGGCCAGAAATGGAAGGTGAGGAAAAATAAATAATGCCGATGACGGTAATGACAGCTAATGCTTCCCAAGCCCTCAGCGTGTTGCAAGTACCATACTAAACCAATTACCCTCTTTAATCCTCTTAGCACTGTGGCACAGGTTTGGTGTTTTTAATTTGTGTCTTACGAAAACAGAAAATGAAGCTCAGGTGATAAATAATTTGCCCAATTTGTACGTGGCACAGCTGGAATTCAAACCCAGGCAACTCGGAATCACAACTCCATACAGTCAACTCCCTCCGCCTTCGCAGCCAGAGGTGCAGTCTCACCAGCAGCCCCAGCCTCCTGCGTGCTCAGGCACAAAGCGCTTCACTCTCTGAGGTTCTGCTTCCTGGACTGCGGATGTGGGGAGAAGGATACCTCCCTTTCCAGGTGACAATGAGGGAAGACTGGATCAGGCCCCCTGGAGGCTGGGCCCAGGTGTTAGAGTGCACAGCTCCCATGGGGTTCTAACGCACAGTCAGGGTGGGCGCCAGTCATCAGGCCCTGCTGCTCCTGGACACATGTATGGGCCACCCAGGATCTTGTGGGAGTGCAGCTCCTGCTTCCATAGGCCTGAGGTGGGCCAGAGAGTCTAAATTTCTAGCAAGGCACTGCCCCTTCGCAGGCTGGTGCTGCTGGTGGAAGGACCACACTCTGAGGAGTGAGGCGATGGGTCACCGCCTCAGGATGGATTATGTGTTAAGTGCCAAAGGAAGCCACTGGAGAGTTTCAAAACAGGGGAGTGTTGGGATCTGTTCTACCATGGAGAAGGAGCCAGCCGGCTCTTCTGAGAAGAGAAAAGCCTGCAGCGGGACAGGCAGGAAGGGGGCTTGTGGAAGGGGACGGAGGAGCTCCTTTCTGCCCAGGTTCAGAAACAACACAAAAGCCCTCCAGGCTTCTTCCGAGCAGAAAGCTGTGCAGGATGTCAGGCAAGCAAAGTGCACAGCTGCCCAACGATTTATAGGGGATTTTGTTGTTACTGTTAAGCCCGGGAGTGGGAAAGAGTGGGCACCATGAGGGGCTGAACCAAGGAGACTCCTCACCGCTGGACCTTTCTCTGGGTGCTCAGCAGACAGCTCCCTCCCACCTGGCCGCTGAAGGGCCCAGTTGAGTGCAGTGGAGAATCACACACCAGGTCAGAGAGCAGGAGCAAAGATTTTCCACAATTCCTCAAAGCTGTGTAGACACAGCCCCCATACTCACCCTAGACCTTCCCCGCCCCTTCTCTTGGGTGCTCAGATGAGAGTCCAAAGTCAACAGATAGCACTTCCAAAGGAGGGGCTGTGAGGTTTGATAAAACACTCCTTTCCCCTAGCTGCCTGGTTCCCCCTCAGCCTGATGAGTCACGCAGCTAGAAAATGACACACGCGGTCATAAGCTAATAGGAATGACATGGGTGACTCAGCTGACATCTGCACCCACCCAGCAGGGCTCGGAGGCCCCACAGCAGGCTGGAGGCTGCGTTTGGAAGAGGATGATTGTGAATAAGTGATCCACTCAGGTGTTTCATTTTTTTCCTTGCCCTGGTTTGCACACAGCATTTCACACAGTGGTTTTTTTTCCCAATGGGAGCTGCCTTGACCTGGCCGGTGCAGGCATTACTCACAGGAAAAACGAGGCTTCACCTGGGACAAGGGCCCAGAGAGAGATGGATGTGTGCAAACCTTCCTTTGCTGGCCAGCAGTGCCCATCCCCATTTCAGGGTCTGCTGGCTCCATCCCCAAGGACTGGGTTATGTTGCATTTTCTCCCCTAAATCCTCCTTTGTGGTGAATTTGGACGCAAAGATATTTATATGTAAAATAGCTGGATGTTCGGGATTTAGTTTTAAAACCTTTGGTTGATGCCCTAAAATTATCGGGAGATGATAGATGAAATTAAGATTGGCCAAATGTTGGCAACTGTTCATGGTGGGAGAAGGGTCCAGGAGACTCATTATAACCTTCTCTCTTCTTTGATGTTTTGTTTTGACTTTTAGTTTCCATAATAAAACATTTTCATTGTTGTTATTTTTAAGAGCCTTGGTTCAGTCACCTTCCCACCAGCCTTTAACCTCCTGAGCACCCAGACCTTGCTGGGAAAGCTTAATCCTAACGGGCCACAGTTTCCCCAAAAGCCTGGCCAACTCCTGGGAAAAGAGGGCATTGATCTCAATGCTCCCTGTGCCCCTTTCCAGCTCAGCTCCTCTTTGGTTTGCTGTGCTCTCAGTTCCAACCTCTCATGCCCCCATACAACCCAAGTCCATGTTTCTCCAACAGGCTCAGAACACATGCACAGAGCAGAGGTTAAGAGCAGGGGCCCTGCATTTGAATCCTGGCTCTGCCACTGTGTGCCCTTGGGCAACTCATTTAACCTCTCTGTGCCTCAATCTCCTCATCTGAAGAATGGAATAATAATTACAGTCACCTCATGGAGTTGTTATACACAAGTCTTAAATGATATAATATTTGTAAAATATTTAAAACAGGACTTGGGACATGACACTGAAGAAGCAAGATTAAATGTTTCAAAAGAGAAAGACATCGGAGGGGAGGCATAACCACAGGCAGGGCCAGCTGATTCTCTATGACAGGGGTCAGCAAAGTTTTTTCTCTAAAGGGCCAGAGAGTAAATCTTTCTTACTTTGTGGTCACAGGGTCTCTGTCACAACTGCTGAACTCTGCTGTTGTAGTGTGAGAGCCAAATGGACTGTATGTAACCAAATGGCTGGGTTCTGATAAAACTTTATTTATTAAAACAGGTGGCCAGCTGGATTTGGCTTGAGTGCTATAGTTTGTTGATCCTGCTCTATGATAGGGTAGAAAGGAACGAGACTGTCCTATACAAAGCTTTTTCATACTCAGCATCTCCCTTGAGGCTCATTGCAACTCTAAGTACTATTACCTTTAATTCCATTTCATTATAAGTGCTGTTATTTACCAAGTGCATTCTAAGAGCGTAACGATATGTCGCTCTAAATGTATTGTCTTTTAACCCTCACAAAAACCCTCGGATGTAGGTACTATTGTATAGGCTAGCATCAGGCCCAGCGAGGTAAAGGAACTTGCCCAAGGTCACACAACTAATAAGTGGTAATTCTGGGACATGATACCAGACAATCTGATTTTAGAACCAAGACTCCAACCTGAATGCTGGGTTTTCCTTGGGCAGAACAAATGCATTCTCAACTGAGATGAGTTCTGGAGAATGCTTAGGCATTAGCCAGGTGAGGAAAAGGGCAGGTGACGTGATGTGTTAGTCAGGGTTCTCTAGAGAAACAGAACCAACAGGAGAACTCTGTAAACATGAGATTTATAAATGTGTCTTATGCAACCATGGGAATGCAAGAGTCCAAACTCCACAGGGCAGGCTGTGAAGCTGGCAGCTCCAATGAAGGGTCTGGACGAACTGCACAGGAGAGGCTCGCTGGCTGAGGAAGCAGTGAAGGAGTCTCTCTTCTTCCTTAAAAGACTTAGCCTCCTACTGATTGGATTATCTCATTGTGGGAGACAAGTCTTAGTTGATCATAGATGTGATCAGGCACAGATGCAGTCAACTAACTGATTTCTTAATATACCAGCCTTCTGGTTTATCAACCTTCCACGAAATATCCTTGCAGCTGTGGTCAGGCCAGTGATTGCCTGACCAGACACCTGGGCATCATCACCTGGCTAAGTTGATGCCGGAAACTAAGCATCACAGGACGGGGGATCGTACCCAGTAGTGGGAAAAGCATGAGCAAGGGCAGAGTGCTCAACTAGAGGCATGGAGTATTACTCTCAGGTAACACGAGGGGAGGAGGAGTGAGAGGTAAGATTAAAGCAGAGGAAGGGAGAGATCCTGGAGACACAGGAGAATTAATCTGAGCCTCATTCCTAGCGACAATCCCATTTTGTGGCTGAGATACTGCTCACCAATATCCATGCACTCTCCCAGCCTTCCCATCCAACCTTAAAGTCATATCAGGGCTGTGTGACTAGTTCTGGCCAAATGATGACCAGGCTGAAACAATTTGAAGCTGAGATGCTTCTTCTGTCTCTCTCTTGCTTTGCTACAGCAGCCCCAAAAGCTATGTGTTCCCAGAAGTGTTACTACAAAATTAAAGAGCACTCACAATCTGCATTGGATTTTAGCAGAATGAGAAAGAAACTATTACTGAGTTAAACCATTGAGGTTTTAATTTTTTCGGTTTATTTTGTTATTGCAGCACAGCCTAGCCTAGTCTAACTCATACATAATTAGTAACAGTTAGGCTAAAAAGAATAAATGTAACTCTCTTTCCCATTTCAGCTCCAAGTTATGCAATATTCCTTAGTTGTTTTTTGTTTGTTTGGTTTTGGTTTTGGTTTATTTTGTTATTGCAGCACAACCTAGCCTAACCTAACTCATACATAATTTGTAACCCTTAGGCTAAAAAGAATAAATGTACCTCTCTTTCAATTTCAGCTCCAAGTTATACAAAATTCCTTAGTTGTTTTTTTTTCTCCTCACAAGTTCCAATTTTTTATGCTCAACACCCAGAAGTAACCAGTCTCCTCCAGATGAGCCTGATGGTGATAGAACAGGACCAACTTTCTCCCTTCATCTGAGATCCCACTTACAGTAACGCAGTCCAGGGCTGCAACAAATGTGCATGAGGGAGGGAGTTCAGGTCATATTGCTGACACATACGGCATTACCTGTGACCAAAACCCCTGAAGTGCCTCTGCTAAGCCCATCTTGTAAAGTTTTTGTGTAATTGTGTTTTTTAATAGAAACCAAGAGGGCTTGTAACATTTCCTCCTAGACTCCCTTGCCAGCCTCTTGCCAGCTAGTGCCCCAGCTGAAGTAGAGCTGGACAAAGTAAAAGGAGCAATAAGAAAGCATTGCAGAGTGTCCAGAGTGCCATGTTTCTTGCACATGACAGTCCCCAGTTTTTGGAGGGATTCTGAGAAATGTAGGTTCAGGGTGAGCTATGGGATAGGCACTATTTTTCCAAGGCTGAAAATCAGAATACAGATCAGACAAAAATGTTGTACCACATCCATTAGGGTCAGGCTGGGGGATAGGTTCAGTGCTGACACTGTGGGATTTTACAGCTATTGCATGCTCCTTTGGGACAAGAGGAGAGGACACGTGGACACTAGTGTTTCCAGGACAATCTGGAGGGTACAATTAGAGCAGGTCTTGTAGCCTGAAACCCTCAGTGATGGAGGGGCTCTAAATTGCTAACATTCGGGGCTGAAAGAGAGCTGGACACCCCAGTGGTTGCCAATCACAGATGGAGGGTAAAGAAATCAGGCTTTGGGGTCAACCTGCATTTGCCTCTTGGCTCCACCATTTACCTACGTGGTAAAGCTTGGGTATGGCCCGCAATATCCCAGAGCTATGGCCTGTTCATAGGTTGAGTGGAATGGTGGCACCAACCATGAAGGATTGGAGTGAGGACTGCATGGTGAAAGAATGTGGCATCTTCATGATGCTGCTGGGGCTGGGAGTGCTCTCATTCACCCCTCCTTCTTCCACTGGGCACTGACCATTAGACAACAGAGAGAAAGAACTGTCAATAGAGATAAGAATATTAACAGTTTAAAACTGATTTTGTAATAATGTTTAGATTTGGAGACAACCTTGGAGCAAGGCTTTACGTTGTACACTAGAATCACTGGGGAAGCAATGCCTACACCCACCCAGGCATTTTCATTCAAGTGGCCTGGATGATTATAGTGTGTAGCTGGACTTGGCAGCCTCAGCCCCAGCACCTCCTTTCCTCTGCCAAAGAGAGCCCACCCACCCACCCAGCACTCACAGAGGGGAATGGGAGCTAGAGATTGATCTGCCTCCCCACCCCCACGCTTCCAGACTTGGAAGTCCCCGCCATGAGGGCAAACACCTTGGCCACCTGCCACATGACATTCCATCTTTTACTTGCAAAAAAATATGAATTTGACAAATTTCTGTCTAGAGAACACGTTCACCCAAGCTCGGGGCCCCTCCTTTCCCAAGAGCTGGATTACGGATGTTACAACAAAAAGAAGGCAATGAAAGATGAGATGTTCTTCAAAGCCTTTATATCTTGCTCTAAATCATGAGACTCTTTCCATGTCTGCTACTTCGTAATAAATCTACTAGAGGTTAG
This sequence comes from Myrmecophaga tridactyla, assembly GCA_004026745.1. NCBI lineage: Eukaryota > Metazoa > Chordata > Mammalia > Pilosa > Myrmecophagidae > Myrmecophaga > Myrmecophaga tridactyla. The sequence continues at coordinate 25,779 of PVIY010014436.1, forward strand.
AGGAAACCGAGTTCCTCAGGCCCCAAATGAAAAAGAAGAAACAGCAACTATTTCAAGTATAAAAGAGGGAGGCAGGTCACCTTGCCCTAGAACTTTTTGAAACAATCCCACGAAAGAAATTTCTCCAGCAGAGGGCTGACAAGCCAATGCAAGTAACACCTGACTGTATCTCAATATTATCTTGAGTGAAAAATAGAAAGGATCTTGTTGAAAAATCCATTTGCTGATATATAACTCTTGGAATTTTAAACCTTTTACACCCTGCCCTACTAAAGCTATTTTTTAATTAGTTAAGACGCTGTCAAAAGAGGAATCACCTCTGTTCCTTGGCCAAAAAATTCTCCTCAAGTACCTACAGGGGGAGGAAGGATGGTTTAAAACATGAAAAGCAAAAGTGCAAGGAACTAAGTCAGAATCCAGGAAGGTTCAGAAGGAAGAAAGGGACGTAAAGTCTAAACATACTAACCCTGCTTGATAGCCCAACGCGACCCAATGAACCAGCGCCTCCTGGACCCCCAGTGCTGCCACGTTGCTTCTCTTCTTATGAAGACGTGTGAATAAAGCTGTAAAGAGAGAGAGACTCTTTCCCCAGCACTTTTCAGAGAGGGCAAATATGTTGACGCAATTTCACATCTCTGAGCAAAGGCAGGAAGGTGGGAAGGGAATATTCCAGAAATCACCCCAGCCCCACACTCAAGCACAAACTCCCCTCTTCCTATGGGTCTTCATGTGCTCCTTCAATCTTTATTGAAGCAACCAACATTTATTGGGACCTCGCTATGCCCCAGGCACCCTCCAAGCGCTCCAAGGAGGTAGAAAAAGAATTGGCTTCCACAGGTGCTTAAAGAAATCCCTTGGGCAGGGTGACACATCGGCAGATAACTGGGTGGCTGCTGAGAACAAGAACCTCAAGCAACCTGGGTCTCAGCCCTGCACAGACACCTCCCAACTCCCAGCTGGCGCTGCGACCTCGAGTGGGACACCCTGTATCTCTGTGCCTCGCTTTCCCTATTGATTCAGGTGACAGCCTCACCAAATTGCTGGAAGAATCAAGTTTGTGGACAAGCAGTACTGGGACTGCTTGGAGACTGGATTTGTATAAAATGGCCTGGACAAGCGGAGGTGGAGATATGGTCTGTACCCGACTCAAATGGCGACAAGGAGGAGGAGGAGGCTGCTGAGGGAAATGACAAGGACGTCACAGGACAACGACAATGGTTCAGATTCTGAACATGGACTGGGCAGTAGAGAAAGGGAAAGCTTCACCAGCAGATCGCTCTGTTTCCTACACTCTCCAAGGAGTAGACCTTGGTTTTAGGCATCATCCTGGACAAGGAGGTTCATGTTATTTAATATATTTTTGCTGGCAGGTCATTTTTCAACATTTTCTTTTTGTTTACATTAAAGATGAGTGTTGCATGGAAGGTGTCACAGATTAGAATGGGCTGACAGCTGCCGCTGATAACCAAGGCTCCAGGCAGATGTTTATGTTCTGTCCCTGGGCTGGGGCGCCCAGCGAGCCGGTGCAGGCAGGACCTTGCACGTGTTCCCAACCTTTCCTCTGGCCTCATGGGAAAAGCGTGCCTTCCCTCCCTCCGGGATACTCTCCCAAAATGCAAGTAATACGTTGGAGCCAGAGATCAGAGGAAGGAAGAAGGGAGCTCATGTTTACCGAGAGCTAGCTATGCACTTTACTCATTACTCACAATTATCTTCTGCAATAAAAATGAATGCCCCACTCTAGAGATGAAGCAGCTAAGGGTCTCAGACATAAAGCGGCCTATCCGAGCTCACGGAGCTAACAGAGGGACTGGAGCTTGCAGGGAGGCCTGGCTCAAAGCATTCTCTGCTAATACGCCAGGGGGACTGGCTTTGCGGAGCTCTCAGTGCGGTGAGGGAAAGGAACAGATGCGACTGACACAAAATACAGGGTAGGACACGACAACGCACAAGTCATGGACTCCTGGCGCCCAGAGGAAGGAACAATCCATTCTGACTAGGGAGACAGGAAGTCTTCAAGGAACAGATGGCCGTAGAAAGGGACTACAAAGGATGGGTGGAAGCGCAGCAGGATTAGAACTGGGAGCGGAGGGCGAGTGGGGGAGGCCATGCAGGAAGAAAGAGCAGTCCAGGCCCAGACCCTGCGAGTGGGAGCACTAAGAGGTGGCAGTTCTGGGAGGATGGTGAGCACGGCAGCTCCCTGCCTGTGATCCCCCAGTGACTTCCCTTTTCTTTCAGGACACAGCCCGGGCCTCTGAAATGCAGAGCCCTCCGGAACGGACTTCTCGGCCGGCCCATCATAAACGCTATGAGCACAGCGGGCTCCGAACTCCCCTTGTCCTCTCACTCATCCGAGTCCTCCCTGCCCCGACGCTGCGACCACGTCCTCAGCTCCCCTCTCCCCGCCTCGCTGTCCACCTCCATCCTACTCGGCCCTGAGGGCCCAGAGCTGCTTTCCCTGGGATGCTTTCCCTGACGTCTCCGCTCACACCACACACATTTCGGCTCTAACGGGCTCCTGTCGCCCCATCCATTTCCCCTGTCACAGCACTTAACGAAACTGCAGCGTGCTTGCCAGTCTCTGTGCCTGCATTTCCCTCGAGGCTGTGAGCTCCATGAGAGCAGGACTTGGCATATAGAGGTGAGACACAAAGGTGGAATTCTGACCCAATGAAAGAAGCAACAACGGGAAGAGATGAAACACGAGGGAAGAAAAGAAATTTGGGACCAGGTTCCGAGGCAGGCATAGGGGCATGGGGGGCGGGCAGTGCTTTGATGCCAAGTTAATTTCTTCAGATTTTGTTCGGTGGACAATGGGGAGGCCGTGATCAGCACTGAGGAGGGAAGCAGTCAGTCCTGTGGATCAGGTTTCAGTGTATTTCAGGACAAAGGGTGATGCTTTAGGAAGCTTTGGTGAGGATCCAGACCAGAAATGAGAAGGTACATGCATTGCTCGCTTAAAAGGACCTTTTTAAAACCTGGAACCCAGGGGCCGAGAGCTCATCCCAGCTGTGGCTAAAGCAGCCGGGAGCTGTCCGTGATGCCAGAAATGACTGCTGTGGACAAGCCTGGGGAGGGGTGAGAACCTGTATGTGTGCGTAGGGACTCTTAAGAAATTCTGCATAAATAAGTGGAGGCATTGACAAGAACTCCCCTGGGAAACCGCCTATTACATGACTAAGGCTCTGAGAAATCTCTGCCAATGGCCTGGCAGAACGTTCACCAGCCCAATCTATCGTTGAAAACCTCCAAGTGCTTCTGGGAGCGTGTGGATTATGGGCTGTGGGAATCTCAGGCCATAAAACTTTCACCCAGCTGCTGGAGTGGCTGGCTGGGCAATTAGGGAGGATTCTTTCAAGCAGATCAAAAGGCTCTGGGGAGGTGATCTCAGGGAGCTTCCTGCCCTCCTTGCAAAGAAGGCAGGAGTCAGTTCTCATTATCCTCATTTTACAGATGTGAAAAGTAGGTTCCCTGGTGACTAAGATTTTTGCCTGAAGTCAAACCGCCAGCAAAGGGTGGGACCCAAAATAAGTGCATCAGTCACCGACTCCCAGGACACAGTCTTTGCAGAGCCTCCCACTGCAGGGAAGATGGACAGTTTCGGAGAAGTCAGGCCCATGTTTGGGAGGTCGGGGCATGGAGCGGTCCATGGGGCCCTCACAACCACCGAGTTCACGCTTTCTCCCTTGACAGATCAGGTTGCTGAGGCCCACATTCGTAGAATGGTGTCTGGCTTTGAATCCCAGTTCAGTCGTTCACTAGCCCTGGGAACTGGGCAAGTCCCTTCATCTCTCCAAGTCTCAGGTCCTGCATATATGAATTGCAGATACTAATACCTCTCTAACTAGATATTGCTATTTACCATGGTAAACCCCATGCAAACCCCAACCAAAACCGTTCCTGTCAACCCTTAAGAACACTTACGGCGCTATCTGAGATTCTACAGAAGTTTCAGCACTAAGATTATTTCCAGAAACCAACAGCCTCCAGAGGGGTTCCTGGGCCAGATAAGTCCTGAAACCCAGAGGGGCCAGCCTCTCCAGAACATCAACTAGCTCCATTCCCCTATCCCATATTATCAACATTCCTTTCTAACATGAAAAAATCAAAATGTGCACAGCCCAAATACCCCTAAAGATTGGGAGAAGGAAGAGTTTTAACAAAAGTGGAATTTAACAAATGAATATGAGTGCTGAATCATTATGTTGATATTTTTTTAGTCCAGTGTCTTGGAGCAGCTAGGAGGAAAAACCTGAAATTGAGGATCTGTAACCCATACCAAACTCTGAAATCTGTTTTATAACTCGTGTTACAATATACTTTGAAAATTATTGCTTTAGGTATATATTTATACTTCATAATAAAAATTTTTTTAAAAAAAGAGAGAATACCTCTCTCTAAGTGGGTAGTTGTGAGAATTCAATGATGTCTATAGCATGTCAAGGACAGCAAAGGGCCCAGCATTTAGCTATCACTCAACAATGATCTGAGTTTGAAAAGTAACCTTAGGTTTTCTGTCTGTTCATGGTCGGGCTATTCAAGAATTAAGTCCAAATCTCAGTATTTGACTAACTCCCTCCCTTCCAGGCCAAGGAAGTCCAATCTCACCCTTACTAATCTCAACCACCGGTCATGCTTTCAACTAGAAATGATTTATTACTCTGAACACTTGGTACAGCAGAAATGCACATTAGAAGTCCCCGAGACGGGCTTGTGATGGCTTTGGAATTCTCGCTGGGATCCCGCCTTACTCCCTGGGCTGGTCTTTGCTGCTTTGCCATCCATGGGTCCAGTATCCAACAAATTTCAGACAGCCAACACGCAGCATCTGTGCTTGGGTTGGTTGGGGTTTGCTTTTGGGGGAGCCCAAACTAAGACAAATTCTTCCATGAAAAATTGCCTTTATATTTAGAGACAATATTACATTAGGTGGACTTACAAGGCACTAAAATATGATATGGACAAAGTCTGAGAAATAGAAAACCTTGGATTACAATGCAGTGATCTTTCTCAATAGCCTTCCCTAGTACCAACCACCTTCTTTGAATCCTTTTTTGAGTTTTTCTAATCGCAGGAAAAATTTCTATTCACCCATAATGCTTCTGGCTTTAAAGACCCCAGCCCAATTCCTAGGTTTGCTCACGGCTTTCTGGTGCATTATTTGCAGATCGGGTGCAAACACTGCTCTGGCTGCCTCCCCGAGCAGATGATCAGAGCCAGGAGGAGGGTGAAGGGGGCCAAGGGCATGAATTCCAGTCATGCAAGGGCAGGGTTGGACCCTGTCTTTATTTTAAAATTTTGATATTTTTGTTCATCATGGATTTTTTAGCATTAATTTTGACTTTTTAGTATTGCATTAAACTTTCATTTATCTTGATTACTGAATTTTGTGGCACCGCCTTAAATCATGCACCCTAAGCAAGGCCTCACTTGCTGCATGCTAGTTCCGGGCCTGAATGTGATGTGACTCCTTCAAGAGCTTGGGGCCAGCCAGTGCTAAGCTCTCAGAAGACAGTTCATTAACACTCAAGGGCCCAAGAGAGAGCTGCTATTGGCCTATTCCATGTTGACTTCCCACCATGCCCTTTGATCCTTTTCCATCCAGGGCAAAATGTTTAAAGGAAAAAGAAGAATTAAGGTACTCTCCAGTCCTTTTCTCACAGCCTTCACAATGTCTTCACTTAGTTGAGGAAAAGTATCATCTCCACAATTTATTCAATTAATATCTCCTTGTTGTATGCCTCATACCCAACCAAAAGGGTGCCTTTTACTTAGCTCTGCAGATATCACATAGTTCAAACTGCTGCTAAGAGGTCTCTGGCATGCCTGTTTTCCATGAAGACTTGTTAAATTTGGTCTTGAGAGTTTTTTCCATCTGTGTATTTTATAAAAATTTGGAGCCTAATAAAAAATTCTTAAACAATAATCAACTTGCTGCATCCTGTAATTTTTTTTTTTTTTAAGATTTCACGTTTCTTATAGTGAGTGTATTAGCTTTCCATTGCTTTATAACAAATTATCCCAAAGTCAGCATCAGGAGACCAGGCACAGCTAAGGACCAGACTCTTAGCTGGGCCCTCTGCTTAGGGTCTCACCAGTCTATAATCCAGATGTTGATTGGGCTGCATTCTCATCTGGAGGCTTGACTGGGGAAGAATCGACTTCCAAGATTAATCAGGTTGTTGGTGGAATCCATTTCCTTCTGGCTGTCTAACTGAGGGTCCTGGTTTTTTTGCTGGATGTTGGCTGGAGGCTGATTTCCATGCCTAAGGACCACTTGCTATTCCTTGTTTACCAGGTGGACTCTTCCACAAGGCTGCTTACTTCATCAAACCCACAGGAGAGTCCTATATGTCATAGCCAAATCATGGCAGTGACATCCCATCACCTTTGCCATATTTCATTGGTCAGAAGCCAGTCACGGGTCCTGCCCACACCCAGAAGGAGGCAGTTGTACAAGAGTATGGACACCAGGAGGTGTGGATGACGGGCGCTCCCTTAAAGTTGGTCTTCCACAGAGGGGGGCTCTTTTGAACTTAAGCAACTATGTCTCCCACGCTTCCATTAGAATACCTTCACCAGAAGCTCAAGTTAATCTCATACCTTCCCATCTCACACCCGAGGATGGGGGATGCAGCCCCAAGGACAGTCACACCTCACCACCTCCGAGCATTTAATTTCTTGGAAGCCATTTTTTTTAACCTTGGAAATTCTTGTGACATCTACACTCAATTCCATTAGATGTCCAAGTTTATGCCTACATAAGAATAAATTGTTTTAAAATAATTGCTCATTAGATATTTTAATGTTTCCCCCAACACCTTCAAATGAAAATATCATATGCCATGATTTTCATACAAAAGTGTGCAACTGTGTTTAAGAAGGACAGTTTAGACTATATTCAACTTAGTTCTCAGACCCCATAAAGTTACCCTGGAGGGTCTATAGGGTGGACCCACCAAGAAACTATTTTCTTAAGCCATTAATGAGCCTCCTGGGAAGGAATTTATTCTAAGGAGAAGTTGCCCAAACTTTGGTCATCTTTGCCCCATGTTCATGAAAAATCTGCCATTTGCAAACCACCTATACTTAATATTTTTCTTTAAATTGACCCCCTTTATTTTCACTTTGCCTCTTTTTTAATAATAATATTCCGTTATATTTTTCCTAATACATTTTGAAATAAGTGGCTGATGATAAAATATTTTTCATCATAATTTGCTTAACGTCAAAACTCATTCTCAACCGCTGTGGTAGGCAGCCTCTGAGAGAGTCCCAATGAGTCCCACCCCCTGGTATTCACATCCTTTGTAATCCCCTTCTGAGTTTCTAATTAGCAGAATCTGGCAAAAGTGATGGGATGTTACTTCCAAGATTAGGTTATAAAAGGCTGTGGCTTCTGTCCTGTTTGCATTCTTTCTTGCCCTCTTGCCTGCTCTTTCAGACAAAGCTAGTGCCGTGTTGTGAGATAAGCAATGGAGAAGCCCACATGGCAAGGGGCCAAGGAAGGCCTCCTGCCAACATCTCGTGATGGACTGAGGCCCTAGTACAACAGCCAGCAAGAAACTGAACGCTGCCAACAACCCCATGAGTGAGCTACAAAGGAGATCCTTCCCAGTCAAGCCCTTTCAAAGAGCCAGAGCCAGAGGACCCAGCTAAGCCACCCCTGATTCCTCCTGACGCAGAGAAAATGGGAGATAATAAATGATGCTGTTTTAAGCCACTAAGTGGTGGGGTCATTTGTTACACAGCAACAGATAACTGATATACTCCCCACTGATGGATTGTGTCCCATGCTTTAAAAACCTCATCCTACAGTAATAGTATTAAGACCCTATTCCAGGAATGGTGGGCTCATGATGAAAAGCAGAGGGACAACTTAAGTGTAATGATTCAGCGTTTCCCTGATATGTCTTTTCATGCCTTGGTGTTTGTACCAGAGCCTGTGAGGGTAGAAGCCGTAGCCGGAGAAAGCAAAACAAAACCAAAAACAATTATTTCATGAATATCTCTGTGAGACACTGAGAGGCAAGGTGGCCCTGCCTCGATGCATGTGTAACCAGACAAAAGATGGAGGGCCATTCTCTCTGGATCAGCATGGGACCCTGGGACTGTAGCCCCAACACAGACACCCCACTGCACCAGCCTCGGTCTGGGTCTCCAAGGCCTGACTACAGACATCAGAGCAGAAAGCTGGAGCTGGGAGGAAAAGAAACACTGCGTGGCAGCCAGAAGGACTGCATTCACATGTATACAAGAACCACCCCACCTTTCAGAAACAATTGGGGTGAGATCCTTGGCAGGGGATCCTAGACAGTGGATAAGAGATTGACACAAGGTGAGTAAAAGTGAATATTTTCATTGACGATTGGCAAAGTAGCGGGTGTGATGGATACCATGACCCTAATTCTCCTGGGGATTTAGGAATATAAAATGTTCCCCTTCCTAACAGTATGGTAGGCCCCACCAGGACAGGGATCCATCCTGCCTTAGAGTGTGATAAAATACACTAGACACCCAGTAAAGAATGTGGGTGGGGAGAAAGACCCAGTGCGGTGGTCTTGCTTATTTAGAGATGTTAATACCAGTAAGACTGTACTTCACCCTCTTGGCCTTGGCCCTAGGCTTGAAGCTTCTTTTTTGCTGGCTTTGTAATGTCCAATGCTCCACAGCACAGACACCAGCCAGCTGCCTTCCTCCTCATTACACCACAGCCAGGCCCATCGTGAAGAGCTGTTCCAAAGTTCAACCTCAAATATCTCCCAAGCTGAACCCCTTCCTCACGTTCTGGATGAGCAATCAGCCTGAAAAACATGAGACTGGGATAAAGTATCAATGCCACCATGGACCATTTCCAAAATAATGGATGGGAAGAAAACCAGATGAGGAGTCAAATGCCTTAGGTTCTGGCTCCAACTCTATCAAGACCCACCAGCTGTGTGTGCTCGCTGAAGTCATTTCCTCTTCTGTAAAGTGGACTGAATGATAAATGCCTTCCTTACGTCATACTGTTATTATGAGACTCAAATTACAGAACGCGAGTGAAAGCTTTGTAATATGCAAGGTTATATACCAAGTAAGGGGTTATAATCATCCACATTACCATCCTCATCTTTACTGCTGGCTCTTATAAAGCAACAATAAAAGTTTAAATGTATCAGTCAAAGTCCAATCAGGTAAACAGAAACCACCCTAAGTATTTGAAACAGGGGGAAACTAGCTGTGGGGAATGGGTTACCCTATTCTGGTTGGGCTGGGAAGCCAACCAGAAATCAGGGAGGCAACCCAGAGATGAGTAATTGTTGAAGCCCTAACCAGCCCCAAGCTGGAGGGACATGGGAGAGGTAGAGTCACAAGAACCCAGGGCCTGGGGTCACCTTTCAGAAGCAGAAACCAGGTCAGGAGCTGGAGCCAAGGAAGAAATGCAACCAATACCAGAGACACCCCAAAGACAGAGGGCAGGAGAATATAGAAGTTCTTTTTCCTGCCACCCCTCCTTTCCACCAGCACCTCCCATTGTCTAGACCAAGCCTGAAAACAACTGCGACAGCAGCGATGAATAGATCTGGGGCCAACAGGTCCTGTACCAAAGAAGCCCTCTATTTAGCCAGAAGTGCAAATAATATGCCAGGAAAAAATAGCATAATGAACAAACCCAAAGTCCCAAAGACTCAGAGTTCAAAGGAGCAAAGGAGTTCATGAGGTCCAACCTCTCACTTTATAGGCAAAGCTCCAAGGAGGAAAATAATGTGACTTACTCAAGATGGTGGCCGAGCTGGCTAGGGGCAGCTGAGGGCCCAGGCTTCTGGGTTCCCAGCTCCTGGTTTGGGCCACAAGATTAACTTTACAATGATAGGCAGCAGGAGCTCTTCAACTCAACAAATGGGTATGTTCCAAAAGTTGATATCTAAGGTAATTGTTTGAATCTTAGGACTCATTTTCCCACAGAAACAAAGTTGTCTTGGCCAACTGTGTTCAGACCGGCCATCAAATGCCTACTTGGCCCCCACCATGGGAAAGAAAGGAAGCTTTGTGGTCCCACTTCCAAATGAGGTATCCAGAGGCAGAGAAGCAGCTTTCTTCCCAGGCAGACCAGAAGAGAGGACTCTCACTCCGTCTCTTCCCTCTGCCATTCCAGGTGAAGTTTCTCTTCATTCTGCCATTAAGGTGGTGGGAGAATATGACCCTCTGGTGAGGAGATACTCCTTTGTCACCACCACCCTTTTCCCACAGGGGCTGTTCCTAAAGGGGTGTCTACAGGAACTCCTCAAGGGAGGGGGGGCATGTCTTTTTCGCCCTTTACGTCCTTTTGACACAACCCAATCCTGAGATTGTCACCCAGGACAAACTTCTCCTTACGGGGGTCTGAATTAATACCTTCAGC
>PVIY010014436.1:45510-56697 GCA_004026745.1 Myrmecophaga tridactyla
CTGTACCTGGACCCTGTTGTGCTGGACCCCACTGTGCTGGATCCCCCATGCCTGGACTCCACCATATAGGGCCCTGCTGTGCCTGAACCCCCCATGCCTGAACCCCACCATGCCTGGACCCCAGCATGCCTGGACCCCATTGTGCTGGACCCCCCCAGGCCTGGACCCACCATGCTGGATCCTACTATGCCTAGATACCCCCCATGCCTGGACCCCACCGTGCCTGGACCCCACCACCAGCAGGTGTGCTCAGAGCCCTGGCTCCATCTGCTCTTCAGAAGCTATCCAAAGTGCAGTATATAAACCACTGACAGGACAGCACTTCACTTTTGTTCGCATGCCCAACTTTTTAATTTTATTAATTATATATTTATATTTACATGTATTTATATTTAGGATAGAGATCTTCTGTTAAATATCTTCATTCAAGCAGGAAGATGAGCTACTGTCATTTCAAATGTCAAGTAAGTAATGTTACAGATGGGAAACAGGTGTGAACAACATCCCAAGGGAGCGTCTGGAAGATTGGGGGCGGGAAATGCCAAGCATCCGAGTGTGAAAGGGAGAGGAGGAGCACAGGTGGGAGGGGGCCAGGCAGAGAGCCACCCCTGTGTGCAGTTTATTTCCCACCTCCAGCTGGCTTTCTCTCTGGAGATGATGACAGGCACCCTGGCAATACAAATTATTCTATCAGGTAGCACTGTATAAATTGGAAGCCTCCCAGATTCCCTGCAGCCCTGTTAGGTAAAAAAAAAAAAAAAAGAGATGAAGAGGTCCCAGGAAAGAAGCCTCCAGGAGCAGCTTTTCCTTGCTGCCTCTTATATCTGAGTTTCAATCTGAAAGGTGGGCAGCTTGCCGGCAGTGGCTGAAATCTACAGAGTCTCTGGATTCCATCTTCGAACCATCTATTTTGTTAGCATTAGTAGTCCTCCAACATGTGCATTATGGACCAAGTCCCTCAGCTTGCATTCTTCACTGCCTTTCCGTCCTTGTGTCTTAGGGAAGTCGACACTGGGCAGGGACCATTAAGTCTCCTGGGCAGAGGAGACAACAGGCACCAGTTCCTGGGGGTTGCGCAGCCCATAGAAGCCATCCCTGGACTAGAAACTGGGTGTCTTGACTCCAAGTCCTGTGCTCCTTCTAAAGCCCTTTCCTTCTAGAAACACGCAGGAACCTGAGCCCTGCAAGGGCACTATGGGAAGGGAGGGTACAGTGCCCCTGCCTCTCAGAGTTCTCTGGTCAAAGAGCCCTGGCTGGCGTGCGGGCGGGCCGAGTTCACAACGGCACTGCCCAGGGCATGGGGACCGTGAGGCCAAGACAGGGGTGGGCTTGCAAGCACTTGCCTGGCCTTCTGAGGCCCCTTATCTTCCCTCTCTGGGAGGGTCAGGAGAGGCAGGTTTTCCCCTGTGGCATCCATTGCCTTTCCCTTTCTCTGTGTTCCAGAGCCCACAGGCCAAGGCTAAATTCAAAGGTCTGGGAATAGCACAATGGCCTCAAAGGCAGGGTGTGGAGGGGAGGTGGGGCACTGAATTTTATCTGGAGGACTAGTTCAAAATGCACGTGCCTTCCACACTTTCCTCCAGGGTACACCACATGGAGGGGGTATATGTATTTTGGACATGTTCTCAAGTCAACTCACACGTTCTTCACCGTAGAATCCAGAGTCAAAGAAAAGGCTTCATTTTACAGAGAAGGAAACTAAGTCCCAGAAAGGTGAAATTCCTATCAGGGATGGGATATGTGTGTGTGTGTGTGTGTGTGTGTGTGTGTGTGCACATGTGCACTTCAGTATTTAGTTTAGGAAATGACAATATTGTTAGAGATTGGGCTCTGTGATTCTGTGGCCCAGGACGGGGGATTCATCTCTCTGAGCCTCAGTTTCCGCACCAGACAATGTAATCTTTAAGGCCCTTCTAGTTGGCAGTCTGTGTCTATGAGGAGAAGCTTCAGCCTTGGTCCCCCAGGGCCACACAGAGGCTCAGTGGAGACGGTGCCCACAGAGAAACAATTCTTCGGGTCCTTTTTTTAACAGAACAAAGGCCAGGCTTTTGCAGTTCCAACCCAAAGCTCAATTAACTTTCCTTATCATTAAAACAGGCACAGAGAGTGAGAAGATACAGGAGATGATCAGGAAAGACACGGAGAGGCTGCTGCAGATGCCTCCCGGTCTCCGCACTGATGAGATGATGGGAAAGCTGAGTCTGGCCCCAGCTCCAGGGTTGCAGCCTTGGCTGATTCAATCTTTGAATTTCGTACCCACAAACAGTACTTGGTCCAGAGGTAGGCATGTGACCTAAGCTGGCCCAATCAGAGTGAATTCCAGGGGTTGGATGGAAACAAAAGGGAAAACTCATCTTTTGTCTCTGTCTAGATGTACATAGACAATAGCTGCTGGCAGCCATCTTGCAACCAAAAAGACAGCCAGCTTTAAACAAAATGGTCATCCTGGAAGGCATAGAAGGAATAAAGAAAACCAGGTCATCAGCGACATTTTTGAGCTGCTGGATCAATCATGGCCTAAAACACACACTCTAGACTTTTTATTTACATAAACCAATACATTCTATTCATTATATAAGTTATTTTGAATTAGATTTTTATTACTTTCAGCCAAAAGATTTCTGCTCCTCCAGCCAGTCCTCCCTGCAACCCTAGGCTGGGGAGGCCCCCCTCTTCTGACAGCCCTGCCACTTGCTGCTTCTGTCGCCTCCACCACCACCACTTGCTGCTTCTGCCCCTTGCTAGCTCTCACTAACCATGTGATCTAAGGCATTTCACTTACCCTTCTACCTCTATTTCCTATATGCAGAATGGGAATATAAAAGTTCATCACCGGGTCGCTGGTAAGAGTAAATGAAATAATCTATGTAAAATTTTGGCCCATATCATTAGCATTCATTAAAGCATCACTTTTATTGTATTACTTGAGGCAGGTGAAGAATTACTTCTCTGTCTACCCAACTAGACAGTGAGCTTCAGGATGGCAGGGCTATACTGACATTTAACTCAGAGTTCTCACTTTCTGGTACTCAATAAATAGACATTAAGGAAACGAGCAAGGTAAAATGAAGCTGGGCTTTATATTCAGATTATATCATGGACACTAATTTGAGGTGCCTGAGTTTAAACTGTGGTCAAGAACATTAGGACTCTGGGGATGCCCTGAGGCCTAGAACCATCAGCATCAGGTAGAGTTAAAAGCCATACCTGTTGTCCCCCCAGGACTCTCTTACCTCCTTCTTAATGAGTTTCCCATGACCACAGAGTCATTTTTTCCTATTATAGAATAACCATGGCCAGCACTGTAATGGCCCACGGGTGCTATTGACTCCATGGCAGATGTCTTCTCAGAGGTCCAGCCTCAACTCCCAGGAAGACCCTGGGATATTACTTGTCTCAGTAAAGAGGTGTCCCCAGAGGAAGAGTGTGCTGGTTTGAAGCTATTATATACCCCAGAAAAGGACATGTTCTTTTAACCCATTCCTGTTGGTGCAGACCTTTTGGTTAGGTTCTTTTAATTGAGATGTTACCTACCCCATTCAAGGTGGGTCTTAATCCTTTCACTGGAGTCCTTTATGAGAGGATAAAGGACCAAAAAAAGTCCAAGAGAGTTTAGAGAGAAAAGCCCCAGAGATGCTAAGAGACCCACAGAAGCTCAGAGAGAAGGCCACTGGAGCCAGGAGCCAAAAGTAGTTAAAGGACCAGCACACACCAGCGATGTGCCTTGCTATCTGACAGAGGAAGCCCCAGATGCCAACAGCCTGTCTTCAGAGAAGACATCTTCCTGTTGGTGCTTTAGTTGGGACATTTTCATGGTCTTAGAAATGTAAATTTGTAAACTAATAAATTCCCATTGTAAAACCCAACCCATTTCTGGTATATTGCACTCTGGCAGCTTTAGCAAACCGAAGCAAAGAGCTAAGGAGGGATCTTGACTAGGAGACTCCAGAGAGCCAAGAGGACTCTACTATACATCAGGAAGGAATCCACAGAGGAAGGAAGAATGGATGGAGGAAAGGGGGAAAGAGAGGAAGGGATGGAGGGAAGGAGGGAGGAAAGAATTCAGATTAATCTAAGAAAGCACTTTCAAAGTATTAACTGTGTCCCATAATGGTACAAAATAGCTCAGAAAGTGGTGAGCTTCCTGCCCCTGGAATATTCCAGCAGAGGCCAAATGGCCCTCTATCGACATTTGGAATTGGGAATAATAACAGATACTCAGTCTGGGCTAAGCACTCACCAACAGTATCTCACTGTCTCCTTGCTGCACACAGCGTGACCTGTGCAAAATGCAAATCCAACCATGTCTCCCATTACTTTGCTGAACACCCTCAATACTCCCTACTGCCTCAAAATAAACTCCTAGCCTTAGCAAAATGTACTGAATTGGCTATATTATGTCCTCAAATGGACATTATCCTGCCTACACTGGAGAAACTGCTACCATTACTTCCCAGGCTACAGCTCAGTAGACCAGAGGAGGGGGCTGACAAAAGGGCAGCCTATGCATTAGCTGGAAAGGGGCCTATGGAGTGACCCTGGCCTGAGAGCTTTGCACAGTAGAGATGAGGGTAACCAATCAGATCAAGGATGGTTCATGTTCACCAAATAGTCCATGTGCTTCTCTTCCTTTCCCACACTTCCTTGCATTAGGTAGAGCCATGTGGCTATTTATGACCAATAGATTGTACAAATAAAAACCAAAGAGTTTCAAATAACTGTGGCTCCTTTGCCCCTCTCTTCTTCTGCCACAGGGGACTTTGAAGGCCATGTGCTCCGGACACTTTGTACAACTATGTAAAGCCAAGAAGTTTTCAAGGTTTATCTGTTATCACAGCAGAGCCCATCCTATCTTAACTCATACATACTCTCAACAATTTGAGCTGAAGCTACACACAAAGGATGGGACGCAAAAAAAGATTTCACAGTAATTTCAAAGCTCTAGGGTAGGAAACAATGAAGTTTTACAACTGAGAGGAACATGAGATAATTCAGTTGCTAGAAGTGAGTTTGAGCCTAACAAATTTATTTTGCCAAAGTACATCCCACCTTCCGTGAAGCCTGGATGTCCTGAGGTTCTTGTTCATTCTGTGATGCTGGTTGTAGTGAAGTTCTGTTTCCCCAAGAAGCCCAACCCTAATGCTAGGATCTCCCTTATTCTGATATGAATCCTCACAGTTAGCCTATTGCGTAAGATTAGCTGAATGCCTTGGTTCTCTGCAACCTAAATAGGCTGCCAGCACACTGGCTCTTCATGATCTGGCCCCTGCCTACTTTTCCCACCCTGCTTCCTTTAAATGCTTCTCAAATTCCCTCAGCCTCAACTCTGAACATGAGCTGCATTTCCCAAGGTCACCCAGTCCTCTGATGCCACCAAGCTCTGTACAATTCTTGCTTTGGGTGGTAATACCTTTTCACCTCCTCCATTTATTAACAATCTGATCACCCTTCAAAACCCAGTTCAAAGCCACTTCTTTCATGAAGTTTCCACAGTATCTCCAACTGTCTTTTCTTCACTTGCACAGCACCCTTAGGATTGTTTTTTCATCTATAAGATAAGGATAATAATTCTTAACTTACAGAATGGCTGGGAGAGTCAAACTGTGTGAGAAGACTCAGGAAAATGTAACAGACAGTGTCAACATGAATTTACATTATGACAACTCTTCCCCCCAGTAAAGCCTATTTCATTCTAACTGACATTGTGGTTTGTTGTGTACTTTCTTCCTTTCCTTATGTCAGTGAAGTTTTGGGGGTTGCATAAAGAAACTCTGCCTACCTTCAGTACACCCCCATTAAATAGGAGGACAAAGGAATTAATTGGGAGTGTACAAATTATGTATCATTCAGCAGTCACATTTGGCTGCAAGTAACAGAAACCCCAAACCCAGTAGTTTAACCAGTAAGGAATTATTCAGCAAGAATCCCACATTTTCCTCATGTTTGTAAGGTATCTGCCATAGCTCCAACTATCATGTCCACATTTCAGTAGGAAGGAGAAAGGGGAGAGATATTCCCAGCAGACTTATATTTGCATCTGAGTCACATGACCATTCTGGTAGCAAGGGAGTCTGGGAAAGTGAACTTTGAGCTTTCCGCTCCAGAGTAGAGAAAGCCAAGCTTGAAGGAGTTGGAATGTGTGAACCAGCTTATAATATCTGCCACAAGGAAGTTCTCAGGCAAGATAGAAATGTTGAATATCCAGATGGCAGGAATTAATGGGCAATTACCTTTACGGTGCTGTAACCTGGATGAATCACCTCTAAATTTTTCAGTTCTTGGGTCATGATTTACTATCCCATAGTCTGATTTCCCATTTTGGAACATGTGGCTACCTTTTGACCAGGAGAGTGCAGGGATACTTGACCAGGAAACTTTCCAGCACTTTGGATGCAATGGGGAAAGAGGAGATTCCTAAAAGAAAATGAAGGAGCTGGGTAGATCAAAACAAGGAAAACCCTATATCTCCCTCAGTAGGATGCAAACTCCTCAAACCTCTGACTTTTTCATCTGTGAATCTGCCACTGTAAACGCCCATCCCCCCCAAAACATGACATGCTCCACAAATCCATTGAGAACTGAATGATTTCATTCTTCATCCATTAGAATGAACCTTACGTTGTGCTATCCACCCCCCCCTTTTTTATTTGCTTCACTGTTGTCTTCATCTTCATAGAGTGCATGAGTTTTGAAGTCAGATACACCAGGTTGGAATTCTGGGTCCATTGCATCCTCTCTATGTGGTTTTGGCACTTAGTAAGCACTTGATCATCTATTATTGTTTTTACATGGAATTTTAAGCAATAAGAGTTCAGTAAAAAAAAAAACCCTATCTCCAATTGTCCAATAATTTCTATTTGAATTCCTACAAATTGCAGGTTTGATATTTGAGGAGAAAGAGAAGTCTAATATTTCTCATTTGTCCTAAAAATAGTTAGCTCTTCTCTGTACTTTCTGTCAGCTCAGCAAGTCACATCTAGGGAACTGGGAGATTGTGAAAGGCAATCTTTCTAAAGAGTGGTCAAATGTTCTTCTTTACCCAAGAGTAACTTGTGGAAGATGCCCACGAAGATAAAGGGCTGGCTCAGTGGTGGTGAGTCTACCCAGGCTGAGGTCTGGGGTCTGGAACCTCAAGAAGAGGCAATTACCACCTTATGCTTCTTAGGGAGAAAGGATATTTTCTCATATGTACCCATTCAGCCATTCAAGTCATCCAGCTCAGACACTGGTAAATGCAGAAGATGCAGAAATGACCAAGTGTGCCTGCCTTGTTGAGATTTTCAAGCATACCACAATAATAATAATAATAATAATAATAATAATAATTTTTATTGAACATTTATCAGATGCCCTCTGCAGTTTCAAAGCTTTCCATATATCATTCACTCTTGTTTTGGGGGTGGGGGGGTAATGGTGGGCAGGCTCCGAGAATTGAACCCAGGTCTCCAGCATGGCAGGCAAATTTTTGCCACTGAGCCACCATTGCACCACCCTACATCATTTACTCTTAATCTTTATCTTAACCTCATGAGGTAGGTAGTTCATTCCTATCCTACTGAGGAGAAAAGTGCGCTGCCAAGAGGTTAAATAACTTCCCTGGATTTTTAGAAACTCTCTCTATAGAAGGCTTTCAATCATTGCCAGGAGTTGGGGAGGGGGGGACATATAAGAGGTAGTCAGTTGCCATAGAAACAGCAAAGAACTCAGCTCTAGTGCCACTTTGTCAATGACAAACTAATAACACCCACTGAACTTTCTCAAGTCTTGCCCTCACTCAGGCTGTTTCCTCCCCAGGAGGCCTTTCCCACTTGTTTCTCTGCATTGCTGCACCTTATTCATATTTCAAAGCCCAACTCAATTGCCACCGCTACAAAGAAAACTTTCCAGACTCTGCCATCCTCCACACCCGCACCCTATTAGGACTTTTCAACATCTGTGCTTGACCATTTCTGTTGACCCTTACATTCTATCATAAGTTCTGTTGGCTGGGTATTTGACACACACATCTCTACCAAACGGAGTTCTCCTCCAAGGCAGACAGCATCCTTCAGTCATCTCTATGTCTCCAGGGCCTGAAGTTCTTGTGTGGATTAAACAAGTGACTAAACCAACAGTGTCTGGATTAAAAGTCCATCGTGGGTGCTTGGTAACCATGTAGAGTGTTGAATTTTAAATGTGAAAAATGAGACTCAGCCAGGAGAAAGTCTTGCCTCCTAGAGATAAGCAGGCTCAGAGCTAGCCACAGGCTCTGTAGAAAGCAAGAAAGGCCGACAGGTTAGACAACCAAGGCTTTCTAAGATTTAACTCTTAGACCTCACGCCCCACCCTCACCCCACCCCGTATTTAATCAACTCTAAACTCTCAAGCAAGCTGCTGGATTCCCCAACTGTCAACAAGAGTAGAGGAAAAGCAAAAGTCTTATTATTATTTTGTGCAACTTTTGGAAAAAACCCACACCCTGTTCTGCCATCCAACATTTCCCTCCTGTTCACAGGAGGAAATCCAAATGTACCTCACTTTAAAGGCCTATTTCATGAAAATCTCGATTAATCAATAGTATAAGTCAATTAGGAGTGGTGATTTGCATTACCAGAAATCATTTACTTTAGAAAAGATTCTTTAAATGACAAAGTACCACCCTGGTGTACTGAAAGAGCACCAAGAGTTTTGTAGACTCAGCCCATGAGCTTTCTTTTCCCTGAACAGATGCTAAGTGCACAGCAGTGTCACAGGGTCAGTAGAGGGGAGGAGGGAGGTGAGATTATTTTTTTGGGGGGAGGGGTCAGTGGGGGGTGATGGCGTGTAACTGGGAAAGGGCTGGAAAGACCCTGAAGATATGACTTCCCCCCACCCCCACCCAGCACCTTCCCACCTGAAATGCTGCTGGAGCTGATTTTCACAAAGTATGTTCCTTGACCTGATCCACATAAGGAAAGTGTCCTACAATCAAATGAGTTTAAAAAGTCTGCATGGCCGGGCGCGGTGGCGCGCGCCTGTAGTCCCAGCTACTCGGGAGGCTGAGGCAGGAGGATCGCTTGAGCCCAGGAGTTCTGGGCTGCAGTGCGCTATGCCGATCGGGTGTCCGCACTAAGTTCGGCATCAATATGGTGACCTCCCGGGAGCGGGGGACCACCAGGTTGCCTAAGGAGGGGTGAACCGGCCCAGGTCGGAAACGGAGCAGGTCAAAAAGTCTGCATGCCCTGTTGTGCTACTGCAGATTCCTGACAACTGTTTGGTTATTCAGCAAAGGAATCCTGGCATAAAGCAACTTGCTTAGCTTTATTTATAATTTCATAAACTTGTTTAACCACAGAACCCTTTCTGCACAGAATTTCTAAGAACACCCCATGGAATTACTTTCCAGAGGAGACTATCTTGAAAAAGAGTCAGATGAAGTGGTAACAGCCCAGTGCCTGCAGCCAGATGGTCTAGGTCTGCATCCCAGCAATGCCTCCCCCTCTCTGGGTGACACAGGCAAGACACTCCACCAATGCTCTGTGTTTTCATTTCCTAATCTGTAGAATGGAGATGATAAGAAGATCTGCCTCATCAGACAGGGTGGGTGTGAATTATGATTTAACACATGCAAGGTATGTAGAATGGTATATTGGAAGTGCTGGATAAACATGAGCTATTTTTTTAATTATTTAAAATATAGGACTCACAGATCATTCAACAACACAAAGACAAATGCATGCAATCTCTCAGAATATTCCAGCTCAGTCCCAAATTTCCAGAAAATGTTAAATTGTAGCTTGACAACACCAGGAAAGTGGAATTAAAGTCAAGGCAAGAAGGGGGCTAAGGAAAACATAGATAGTTGTTGGTGGCATCTCATGAGAACGCTCAAAATATGGTCTCTGATTCTCCCTTGAAGGAGGACAGAAGATGGAACTAGTAAGAAGCTCTTGGTTACTAGCATGGCCCGTGGAGCTTAACTCCCAACCATACCATGGACAAGCTGTGTGATCCCAGGCAGGAAGCGCTTGGGAATAAGAAAAGCCCTTACCTCTTTAATGTTCTCGTGAGGATTAAATGAGCCAGTAAATGAAGAGTGTCTGACTTCTAGCAAGTAAAGCGTAGCCATGAAGTGGTGGCATCAATCCTTTTACTCTTTGCTTTTATGGAGAGTTAATCCAGAGCAACATCTTTATTTTGCTGAAAAGAAAACAAGGCCCAGAAAGAGAAAGTCATTTCCCTCAGGTCATAAGGCAAGTGAGAAAGGAAGGGAAGGGGGCACCTTCCTTCAGAGATCCAGAAAAAGTGGGTAATCTTGCCCTGACTATGCAGGCTCCTGGGGAGGAAGTGGGTTTCTAGGGAGATTTGAGAACAGACCTGATTTCCAGGGGTACAGGGGACAGAAGTCCTGTTTGCCCACTGTTGAAAAACATGGTCCTCAAATCACTCGTGTTCTGTTGGGCTATTTCCTACATAGAGCTCTGCTGGTTTTCACTGCCACAGTGCAAGATTGCCTCACTGGGCAGTGGGGACAGTAACTGTGACTCGCATTTGTACCCCACTCTGCAGCCTTGAAAGAACTTTTACAATCAACATCTCAATTTTTTTCTTCCTATCAAACTCATGTGGTCTATGGAGTTATTTCTATTTTTGAAGATGAGGAAATTGGTATTCAGAGAGCTGAGGGACTTGCTCTGGTCCAGCCGCTGGTTCTCAGCTCAGCGAGGAGCCGAAGCCCGTGTTTCTTTTTTTTAATTGCCATTTTTTAAAATATTTTTATTATGAACAATGAACTGACATACCAACATTCTTGACATACAATCATTCTTGACACATGAACATTCTTGACCTGGTTACAATCAATGGACTCACAGTATCATCACATAGTTGTGTATTCATCACTATGATCATTTTTTTAACATTTGCATCTCTCCAGCAAAAGAGAGAAAAAAGAAAAAAACTCATACATGCCACACTCCTTACCACTCCCTTTCATTGATTACTAGCATTTCAATCTACTCAATTTATTTTAACCTTTGTTCCCCCTATTATTTATTTTTTATCCATATTTTTTACTCATCTGACCATACCGTAGATAAAAGGAGAATCAGACACAAGGTTTTTACAATCACACAGTCACACTGCAAAAGCTATATCATTCAATCATCTTCAAGAAACATAAGCCCGTGTTTCTTTTTTTTTTTTTTAATTTGCATATGGGCAGGAGGC
>PVIY010014437.1:0-56620 GCA_004026745.1 Myrmecophaga tridactyla
GATGCTTAAGGTATACATTTTTACTAAATGGTCAAAAACAGAAGTTAAGTAATGAAATGATCTCCAGATTCCATGTGTTATTTTTCTCATACTTTCACTATTGCTTTCCCCAAATTATCTCCTTTCATCAATCCAATAAATGCAGCTGGCATGTTTTCAAATCCTTCCGTGACATATTCATTGTACTGGATTTTACCCTGTATTAAAACAACAAAATAGAAGAGGTTGATTTTATATTCCAAATGATATACTCTTCCCATCCTTGCAACAAACATTTATCAGGTACATATTGAGACTAGAAAATATAAGAAATACAAGATGAAGGTCCTGTTCTCAATGAACTTACAGTCGATTGGGGGCCCAGATACTCATACACAGTGTTTCTAACAAGACTACAAAATATATATGACACATTTAATAATAAGCATCAAATCACAGCGTAATGACAGAAAAAAATGTCACAAGGCAGTGAGGAAGAGATTTCTAAGAAAGTTGTATAGAAAAGTCTAGTGATGTAATGACTTTAGAGGAGGTGGAAGTAGGATTCCTGGTGTCACTGTTCATTAGCCCAGTGATGCAGCCTCACTGCTTCTGTTTGCCACCTGGAAAGGCAGGGCTTGTCCAGGAAATGCAGACACCATGGGCAGCCTAATAGGTTATCACCCCTTCAAACCAAGATTCTTTCATTATGTGTTTAACATTCATTTAGGAGTGTGGGAGGGAAGGGTTTGTGTTAATGAGGGAAGTTTTCATCTTTCTGCTATAACGCATGGTCTACTAAGTAGGACAAATTTACACTATCAAGTTTTTTAAGGGGTCTTATTTAGAAAGTTGAATTACCTGATACCATGTTTTCTTAATTTACTCCAGCGATGTTTTATCTTTTTTTTAATTCAAAAATTTTAGTAATAAATTGTGACTTTTTTTAAAAACTTTTTTATTAATTAAAAAACTTAACAAAAGAACATTAATAATTGTGCCATTTTTAATAATAAATTGTGCCATGTTTTATCTTTAAAATGTTTTTCTTGACTTATGGAGGAGATTATTTGCTTGAGGTCACTCAATTTGTAAGTCAGTCTTCACTACAAAGCCCAAGCTCATTTCTGCTCTTGAAAAGGTAAATAGCCAAGAAAAGGTGGGAACTTAAAATCCAGTTTAGAGGTTGAAATAGAGGATGAGTACTAATGTAAGATGTTAATAATAGAGGAAATTAGGGCAAAGAGAACAGGGCATATGAGAACTTTCTACACTATATTTCAATGCTTCTGTAAATTTCTAAAACTAGGGGATAAGACAAAAATAAGGGGGTGAGAGAAATTAGGCTAATTCAATAATTCACTTAAACAAAAGCGATAAATTGTTTCACTTTGTTAGAGGGAAGAACCGGGGACACCAGTACAGAGGTTTCTTGTCAACTGTTATCATGGCTGGGCTAGATTTGATGGCACTAACAGGGACACAGTAAAAGGTTACACTCTGGGAACTGAAAATAATCCAATTCTTTCCTAGAGAGACTCCCGGTGTTAGGTTGGGGAAAGCACAAAGCTCCAGTGGCTGTCAGAGATGCCATCTATTTCGTTGAATTGGGAAATGATCCCAAAACTAGGAATTGGGCTTTTCTCTTCCCTTCTGACACAAAAATAGTCCACCTTGGTTATTCAGATTTCTCGTAACTACACACTACTTAATAGACAGCAGCAAAATGATTACAGCACAAGGCAAGGGGGGTTGCTTCCTTTTCTGGCTTTAAAGGCATGGCTGTGAAAAGACTCCTACCGATCTAGAACCTAAAAGAGATGCCCACATAAATGCACGCCTCCGACATTTATTTACAACAGTGATTATTTTGTGCCTGTATTGAGTCAGAAACTATCCTGCTACTGGGGGTAAATCAATAAACAAAATAGACCCAAAATGCTGCTCTCACAGAGGTTATGTGCTCATGAGAGGAAAATGGGCTATGCATTCAATAGGTAAGTAAATTATATAGTATGTTAAAAGGTGACAAGTGCACAGACTTCAACTAGAGATATGAATGAAGCTATCTGAATAGGACTAAGGTAAATCGGAATACAGGGTAAAGGATGATATGGTCCATATTTTAAAATTTTAACTTCTGTGTGAGGTCAAAGGAAGGCAAGTTTGGTGCAAAAATTATATTTTGGGTAGCGAATTATCTAATTTAGCTTGAATGATCAGTTTATTTGAATGCTATCATTACATGGACTCTTGAAAAAGGCTTGATATCCCATTGGTTTGTACAAGATAGTGTGATTCTGCAATATATCCCAGATAAATTTGGGTAGAGAATAAAAAAGTATTTGTAAAGTCCCTTTGGGAGACTGAGGAGAAAGGAGGAAACATTCAACTTCCCCATTTGGGGAATCCCTGATATTTTCACAAGCCGTGGGGACAATCAATTCAATAGGGTGAGCCCCCAATCTTGGGCTTTGCCCTGGTGACACTTATTCCTGCAAAGGAGAAGCTAAGCCTACTTATAATTATGCCTAAAAGTCACCCCCAGAGAACCTTTTGTTGCTCACATTTGGCCTCTCTCTCTCTAAGCCAACTGGGCAGGTGAACTCACTGCCCTCCCCGCTATGTGGGACATGATTCCCGGGGGTGTAAATCTCCATGGCAACATAGGATAGGACTCCCAGGAAAAGCTGGCACCAGGCATCATGGGATTGAGAAAGCCATCTTGACCAGCAGGAGGAAGAGAAAAATGAGATAAAGTTTCAGTGGCTGAGAGATTTCAAACAGAATTCAGAGGTATTCCTGAAAGTTATTCTTATGCATTATAGAGATAACCCTTTTTAGTTTATGGTGAATTGGAGTGGCTGGAGGGAAGAACCTCAAACTGTTGAGCCGCATTCAGTAGGCTTGTTTCTTGTAGATGATTGTAT
Source organism: Myrmecophaga tridactyla (assembly GCA_004026745.1). NCBI lineage: Eukaryota > Metazoa > Chordata > Mammalia > Pilosa > Myrmecophagidae > Myrmecophaga > Myrmecophaga tridactyla. Next base: position 2,910 of record PVIY010014437.1, read on the forward strand.
AACTATATAACTTTTACAATGTGAATATGTGATTGTTGAAACCTTGTGTCTGATGCTCCTTTTATCCAGGGTATGGACAGATGAGTGAAAAAACAAGGATAAAAAATAAATATATAATAGGGTGGATAAAGGGTAAAAAATTGGGTAGGTTGAAATACTAGTAGTCAATAAAAGGGAGGGATAAGGGGTATGGGGATGTATGGATTTTTTTTCTTTTTTCTTTTTATTTGATTTCTGGAGAGATGCAAATGTTCTAAAAATGATCGTGGTGATGAATACACAACTATGTGATGATATCGTGAGCCACTGATTATACACCATGTATGCATTGTATGTGTGTGGAGATTTCTCAGTAAAAATATATTTAAAAAAATCAATTGACCATAAAAAAAAAACAGTGGAGTGGATAAAAGATAAGGACGATCAGGAACACGGGGTGGTGTTGCAATTTAAAATAAGGGCATTCAGTGAAAATTTGAAGGAGGTAAGCGAGTCACGCAGCTATTGGGGGGAAGGAGAAAGTGCTGGGCAGAGTAAGCAAGGGGTAAAGACTAAGAAATGACATGAAAGATAATGGTTTCAGACTTTGTACAGTCTTATATATTATATAAGCCCTGTGGCTTTACTCTGCAGGGTTTTGAGCATAAGGCCCACAGGGTCTGATTTACTCAATTCTCACTCTGGCTGCTGTGTTGGATCATGTCTATAGGGGTGTAAAGGTGGAACAGGGGGACCAGATAGAGGCTCAGACAAGATGGTGGCCAGAACCAGGGTGGATGCAGTGGAGGTGAGGGAAGTGGTTAGATTCTGTACATAGTTGGAAGGTAGAGCCATCAGAATCCCCTGACCGATTAGATGTGGGGTACAAGAGAAAGAAAGTGACCAATGACAGTTCCAAGGTGTTTTGACTGAGCAACCGGAAGGGTACAATTGTCCTTAACTGAGATGATGATGTCTGTACATGGAACAGTTTTGGTAGAAAAGAGCAAAACATGTTTAGTTTTGGACATGTTATGTCTGAAATATGTATTATACCTCTAAGTGCAGCTATTGAATAAGTGGCTGGATATACTAATAATCTAGAGTTCAGGCAAAAGGCCTAGCTAGATCCAGGGAGTCGTCAGCTTTTGAATGGTATTTAAAGTCATGAAATGGATGAGCGGGGTAAAGGGCTAGAATGTGGATAAAGAAGAAAAGAAACCCAATGCCCATACCATGGGGCACTCCTGCATTAACTTGGAGAGAAGTAAAGGAGCCAGTAAAGGAATCTGAGAAGGACCAATCAGCAAGATAGGAGCATTGCGTCCTGGAAGGAGAGGGAAGAAAGTGTAACAAGAAGGGAGTCAAATAGTCAAATACTGCCTCTAGCAGTAATTCTCAGTGATGCTGAGAATTGACCACCAGATCTCACTTCATGAGGGACTTTGACAAAAGCACTTGTGGTGGAGTGGGAGCAGGACAAAGATACCTGATTAGTGGGCTCAAGAAAGAATGGAATTTAGTAGACTGAACTGCTAGTGATCAATGAAAGGGAGGGGTAAGGGATATGGTATGTATGAATTTTTTTCTGTTTTCTTTTTATTTCTTTTTCTGAATTGATGCAAATGTTCTAAGAAATTATCATGATGATGAATATACAACTATGTGATGGGAAAAAAAGAATGTTCATATTGTATGTTGACTGGTTTTATTAATAAAAATTTTTTAAAAATTAAAAAAAAAAAAAAGAAAGAATGGAAAGAGAGGAACTGCAGACAGTGAATGTAGACAGCTATTCCAGGAATTTTGTTATAAAAAGGGGAGCAGAGAGCTGGACCTATATGTGGAGGGGAAATGAGATCTCAAGAGAGTTTTTTTTTCCCTTCTTTAGATGAGAGAAGTAAGAATGTTTGTATTCGAAAGGCAATGATCCACAGGCAGGGGGAAACTGATGATGATGGTAGACAGGCCAGAGAGAAGGGGGGCTTGGTGGGATGGTAGCCCTCAGGGCAAAAGGGAATGGGATCTGGTGCACAACTGGAAGGGTTGGCCCTGGAGCCTCTTACCTCCAAGACCCATTTCATTAAGTCTTTCAGCGCCTTCTCGCGGACCTCTCCTTGCCAGCGGGTGACAATAAACCCTTCTATGCGGAGTTCCTGATAGATGATAGACACTGGGGGTGGGCCTTTGAAGAGAAGGACACATTTGGGCATCAGGATCCAGGGAGGTGGATATGGTGAGAATACAGACAGTACAAGTCACTGCCCCTGCTCTCCCAGTGCTTCCCACTTCCATTCCCTCCACTCCTTTCAGATCCATGGAGTAGCTGATGAGTCAACATACACTTTGTGGTAAGAAGAATGGCCCCACAAAGATGTCCATGTCCTAATCCCTAGAACCTGTGAATATGTCACCTTCCAGGGCAAAAAGGACTTTGTAGATCTGGTTAAGTTAAGGGTCTTGAGAAGGGGAGATTGTCCTGAATTTTCCAAGTGGACCCAATGTAATCCCAGGGGAAAAGAGGGAGGGAGGAGGATCAGAGTGAGAGAAGGAGATGTGATGATGGAAGCAGAGTTCTGTGAGATAGAGAGAGAGGGTGTGTAAAAGGAATAGAGGGAGGGATATTTGAAGATGCTGTTGTTGACTTTAAAGATGGAGGAAGGCCACATGCCAAGGAATTCAGGCGGCCTCTAGAAACCAGAGAAGGCAAGGAGATTCTCTAGAGCCTCCAGAAGGAATGCAGACCGTCTGACCCATTAGACTTTTTTTTTCCCTTGAGTTTTTAGTTGCTATTTATTGAGAAAGAGAGTACTGGAAAAGGCACAGATTGTGTTGTTGAATCTAGAGTTCAGTTTTAAGAAAGTAGCAATGAAAGTAAATTAATAAAACTTAATATATCGTAACACCCAAATGCAATGCTCGAAAATTGAGGGGCATCTGACGTAAAAAGAAAGCTGTAAAATACATTTTATGAAAAGTAAGGGAATTTGTATATGACTTGATTATTAGATTATATCATAGAGATTTTATTACTTTTCATAGATGTTACGATATTAATGTGGTTATATATGTTATTTTACTTGTCCTTAGGAGATACTTGCTGAGGTGTAAAGAATAAAGTGTGATATTTGCAACTTCCTGCTGAATTCTTCAAATTTAAGACAAAAGAAAGATATGTAGATGATTATTGTATTATCTTCTAACTCTTCTTTATGACTGGATATCTTCATAATAAATTGTTGGAGAAAAATTTAAAAGGCAAAAAGGAGTCATATTGAGCATCATAAAAGATATCCAAGTGGCTGGTGTAATTAGGGTCATAGATTAAGGGTCATAAAGATTAAGAGAAATCGGGGTCATAGATACAATTCAGAAGTCCTGAAGCCTAGCCCAGTCTCTCCAGTGCATCAGATAGTTCCATCTCCTTACCCCATATTAGTGTCAGACCCTTCCAATGTGAAAAATTTAGAATGGCTCTCATTCTAAATTCTGGGCTCCCTGTGTTTGGACTGTTTAAATGATCTATCGAGACAGGATGAGTTAGATTATGTGCTACAAAAAATTTAGGTTCTGGACAAAATAAACCTTTCTTCCTTTGGTCTCAAAAAAGTAGATGAAGTTCTAAATACAGGCAATGTCTTCCTTACCCCTGTATTCTGAATTCCTTTAATCCCAACCTCATTGGCTTCGTTATCTCTAAATACCAGGTTATATCCATATAAAACAGCCTCTCAAAGTTCAGAAACAATAATTATCATGCTGGACTAAACGTGACTGCTACAAGAGCTTACAATCTAAGCCCCTGTTTTCTTATAAGTTTTTCTAAATGAGACCATACAATATTTGCTTGGAGACCAAATAGTATTTGCTGTGAGACCATACAATATTTGCTCTGGATATGGGAACTTAATATAGTCTTTTTAGCAATTAGTCTTTGGAGGTCCCACTGCTCAGATAGGTCTGAGAGAGTTCAGCTGGCCTGCCCATTCCATTTTAATCGATGGGACTCTGCCCTGCCTCTCATAAGCAGAAATTCTACCTCCCCAGAACATCAACTAGTTCCATCCGTCTATCCCATAATATTGACAGCCCCTTCCAACATGAAAGTTAGAATGGGGTATAGCCCAAATACCCCTAAAGAACAGAGAAAGATCAACGGTGATGGTGGAGTTATACAGATAAGGTAAGGTTTAACAAACGAGTATGATTGCTGAATTGGTTATACTGATATTTCTTTTAGTTTCCAGTATCTTAGAGCAGCTAGAAATAAAAATCTAAAGTTGTGGAAGTGTAACCAAACTTATTGCAATGTGTTTTGAAATTTATTGCTTTTTTGTATATATGTTATTTTTCACACAAAAAAAGAAAAAAAGTCTATTGTGATGGTTAAAAAAAAAAGTTCCTATATCCAAAATAATTGGTTATACTTGATTGGACTGTGGTTAAGAAAATGCATCCTGGAGCTTTGCTCAATTGGCAGGCAGATGATATATCCTATGAGTCTAGTTTAGCATCAATTAGAAAAATTCAGGAAAAGTAAGTCCTAATAGCAGGATTGCCAAGTGAAACTGGAGTTTCCCACCTAGAGAAGCTGGTGCCTTTGGTTTCTTATAACCTAAAAGGGACCTATCAGTTTCTCTTCCTCAGCCCCTTCCACCCTTGCCCTCTTTGCCCCTATCTAGTACTCTTGATGCATTGCTCACTAGCAGAGCTGGAAGGTTTCATTCCCATGAGTCAAAGACCATTGTAGAATGAATAACTGATTTATTTATGGTTGCCTAGATCCTGACTATAGTCTGGAAGATTCCTTTTTTGTTCTTATTTTTTTGGACCACAGGCAAATCTGTGATCTCACCAACAGCACAGAATTGTTGAAACAGAGAAGGGCCCTATGAGGAGTTCAGAGACCTATGTTTGAATTGGGTCTGTCACTAATAGGAGTCGCTGGCCTTATCTGGCCATTAATCTTCCCATCCCCCAAATGAGAGGCCTGTACAACATCTCTCAGAGAATTGGGATTAATGATTGTGGCTTTCTAATCCAATGTGCCTTTGAGCCCCTGTGTGTGGAATGAAGGAGAGGACAGACTCAGCATAAGAGAGCAGGGACGTGAGATGTGGAGGGCAGGGGGTAGCAGGGTAGGGCACTGAAGAACAAGTGTCCACTGAAACAAAGAAAGGACAATCAAGGAATGGAAGGGAAATGCATGTTCCTTTCTTTCTTGGAAATTGTTGGTTTGCTGAGCCAGGATGTCCTGCTTCTATAGAAAGCAATGTCCAAGTTTATTTGAAGGGCCTGGCAACATGCCTTTCATTTCCCCCACATCAAGTCACCCTCTACCCATCCCCACACCACCAGTAATCCCCAAATATCCTAAAGAATGCTAATAGTCTACCAACCAAACCAAGATGTTCTGTTTCTAAATCAAATCATGGCTCTGTTTTTGCAACTTCCCAGGAAACGAGGTAAAAAATTGAAACTTTTTATAACTATAAATTTTTCTTCCATTTTTTTTGATCCTGTTATTTCCTTATATGGAATCTAACCCGAGCTGACATAGCACAACATTATTTATCTACTAATTTTGATTTTAATACTATTTAGAAATCTTTCTAATATTTTGACAGTCCCTGGCTTATCTCACAACTGTGACTGTTCTCCTTGTCCAGTCTTCCTCCATCTGTGATGCTGTGTATGAGCTCATTACCTGGGGGAGGTGGGAGAGTACTGTTATATTGAGAGATGGCCCCACATGAAGCAATTCTTCCAAATTTCTTCATCTGGGGGATAACGGTGTTTGAAAACTCTCCACCCACCTAAATGGGAAGGAATTAAAAGAAACAAACAACAACAATATTTTTCTTTTAAAATCCACAACCTAAGCATTAGAAGATTCAAGAGAATAATTTAGCAGCAACAAAACTGCTGTTATAATTTCAAAATAATTTAGCAGCAACAAAACTGATTGAATTAGTATGTTACTAGAGAAAACTGCAAAAAGGCTTTAGAAATTGGGGTTTCCATTTAACTCTAAGAACGCATCTTATTTAACTTATAAATTTTATTATATTCTGATCAGTCCAATAATTTCATTGCTGTAGAATCTAAAAGTATGGAAAAATCCTCAAAAGCCATTTGAAGAACAAAGTTAGAGGACTCACACTTTCGGATTTCAAAACTTACAACTAATTTATCAAGACTGTGTGAGGATAGGAATATAGATCTATGAAACAGCATCAAGTTTAGAGGTAAACCCTTACATTTATGGTCAATTATTATTTTTTATTTTTTAATGAAGAAGGCAGCCATAATTTATTGAGTACCTACTATTTGCCAGGCATTGTGTACACTGTACTATGTATATTAAATATGGGGTTCTGATTTTGTGGGAGGATGACTTCTTAAAAATTTGCATTTGGTAAGATGTATATAACATAAAACTTTCCATTTTAACAATTTTTAAATGTACAATTCAGTGGTATTATATCCACAACATTGTACAACCATCACCACTATCATTTCCACAGTTTTTCATTACACCAAACAGAAACTCTGTATCAATTAGGCATTGTCTCCCTGTTCCCCCTTCCTCTAGTTCTTGGTAACCTCTACTCTACTTTCTGCCTCTATGAGTTTACCTATTCTAGATATTTCATATAATTGAAATCATACAGTAGTTGTCCCTTGGTGTGTGGCTTATTTTACTCAGCACAATATTTTCAAGGTTCTTCCATGTTGTAGCATGTATCACAATTTGATTCCTTAATATTATATTTATGTACCACATTTTGTTTACCCATTCATCTGTTGATGGACTCTTGGGTTGTTTCTACCTTTTGACTTTTGTGACTAATGCTGCCAAAGATATTGGTGCATAAGTATCTAAGTATCTGTTTTCAGTTCTGTTGGGTCTATACTTAGAAGTGGAATTGCCAAGTCATATGGTAATTCTTTGTTTAACTTGTTTTGAGGAACTGTCAAACTCTTTCCCACAGATTGGCGGCTGCACCATTTTACATTGCCACCAACAACATACAAGGGTTCAAGTTTCACCATATCCTCATCAACATTTGTTATTTTCTGTTTGTTTTTTAAATAACAGCCATCCTGGTGGGTACGAATCAATTGATTTTTGACAAAGGCACCAAGACAATCCAGCTGGGGAAAAATAGTCTTTTCAACAAATGATGCTGAATAACTGGACATCAGTATGCAAAAATGCAGTTGAACCCCGTCCTTATAACATACACAGAAATTAACTCAAAATGGACCAAAGCAGGCAGGCAACGGTGGCTCAGTGGCAGAGTTCTCGCCTGCCATGCCAGAGACCCAGGTTCAGTCCCGGAGCCTGCCCATGTCAAAAAAAAAAGGATCAAAGATCTACGTGTAAGAGTTAAAACTATGAAACTTTTAGCATAAATCATAGGAGTAAATCTTCATGACCTTGGGTAAGGCAAAACCTTCTTAAACATGACACCAAAAGCACAAATGACAAAAGAAAAAATAGATAAATTGTACTTCATCAAAATTAAAAAATTTTGCCTCAGACAGACAAAACCAGATCTTGGTGAGGATATGGGGAAACTGAAATCTTCATACAATTCATAGTAGCATTATTCATTGTAGCCCCAGAGTGGGAAAAACCCAAATGTCCATCAACTGATAAATGAATAAATAAAATGTGGTATATCCACTCAATGGAATGGTATTTGGTCATACAAAGAAATGAAGTACTGATGCATACTAAACATGGATGAACCTTGAAAACACATTAAACCTTGAAAGAAGCTGGTCATAAAATACCACATATTGTATAATTCCATTTATATGAAATAGTCCAGAATAGGCAAATCTATTGTGATGGTTAGATTTTGGTGTCAACTTGGCCACGTGATGATGCCCAGTTGTCTGGTCAGGGAAGCACTGGCCTAACAGTTGCTGCAAGGATATTTCATGGCTGGTTGATGAGCCAGAAGGCTGGTTTATTAACTCATCAGTTAGCTGACTGCAGCTGTGGCTGATTACATCTATGATCAACTAAGGGCATGTCTCCCACTAATGAGATAATCGAATCTGCTGTGTTTGATCCAACCAGTTGAAGACTTTTAAGGAAGAAGGGGGAATTTTCACTGCTTCTTCAGCTAGCAAGCCTCTCCAGAAAACTTCATTGAGACCCTTCATTGGAGTTGCCAGCTTCACAGCCTACCCTATGGATTTTGGACTTTTCCATACCCATGGTTACTTGAGATATCTTTATAAATCTCATATTTTATTCTGTTTCTCTAGAGAACCCTGACTAATACAGCTATAGAGAAAGAAAGTTGATTAGTGGTTGCCAAGGGCTTAGAAGAGAAGAAATAGGGAGAGACTGCTAATGGGCACAGCATTTCTTTTCGGCACCCCAAAACACGAAAATATTCTGAAATTGATTGTGGTGGTGGTTGTATAACTGTTTGAATGTACTAAAACCCACTGAATTACATACTTTGAATGAGTAAATTTTATGGTATGTAATTATATTTCAATGAAGCTGTTTTAAAAAAGGCATATGTCATTCTTCATATTTTTTTTAGATGGAAACTGCAGAAGTATATTCCTCTGTGTAGCACTTTGTTAATAAATCAAATATTAAGTCCAATTTTTACTTACATTATCAAAATAACAGTCATAACCCTCAGGAGAGGCGTTTTTCAGAGTTTCTTCCAAAGACTTTACTGTTTTGTAGTTAAAAACAACATCGAATCCAAGCTTTTTAAGGTAAGCAACCTTTTTATCAGACCCTACAGCTCCGACCACTTTGCAGCCCTAAAAGGAAGAAAATAGAAAGTCATAGGCATGGACCAACTCCACCTCCTAGTTTAGTGTGGTCAACTCCCCAATAACGCTCTCCTAGGTGTTAATATAGATATATGAAGAATATCATAGTAGGCCAACGTAGGTAAAATTAGTCTCTGAACCAGCCTACAACCCAACCATAACTTGAGCTTGCCATAGATTCCTTTTATGTTTATTAGGTTTATGATTCAGCCAGCTAGTTTGATAACCTATTCATTCGACTTGTTTCTTTATTTTTGGGATTCTCTTCCCACGCAATGACTTGTGTGCTATCTCTTTTAAGGTGCAGAGGTTTCTCAGAGTATTACTTTGGTTTAGCTCCAGGACTCCCATATCTGTGAAATCCTATCATTGATAACCCTCCTGGTAACTATGCCTCATTCTTTGATATGGCCCAAAGCGTTGGACTAGATGCTGGCTAATTGCAAAGGAACTGGAGGGCACTCTGAAAATTACTTCAGAATGAGACTTTAGAGGGCAGATTGGTATATAGGAAGTCGCTGTTCAGAAAGCTTTCTTGCATTCCAAATATATTCCTGAAGACTAGAAGTTGAGCCATGATGCATTTTGAATTAGGGAAGGACCTCTACCTTCATACATATATTTCTGTGCCAATAGGGACGACCATATACTTTTTCCATTCCTTCATAATCAAAGAAAAAAAATGATTTTGCAAGAGCTCCATTCGTGGTCCTTTTCCCTTCTAACTCTATGCACTTTCTTAGGAAGATCTTTTACTCGTATGCCCTCCTTGCCTCCTTCATGCAGATGACTCCCTCATCTATGAATTCCAGGTCATGCACTTTACTGAGTTCAAAATTAGTAATGCCAAACACTTAGATGGTTATAGGTCCCTCAAAATATGTGTCCCAAGCTATATTTTTTCCTTGCTCCTTACTTGTTCCTCTTCTAATCCCTATTGTAGTGAATGATACTACCAGTCATCTATTTATCTGGACCTGAAATATGGTGATGCTTTCCTTTCATTGCTATCCACATTCAATCAATCACCAGGTTTCATTTATTCTGACCAAATATCCTGAAAAGCTAGCTCTAACTTCCTATCTCCATTGTCATTGCATCACAATTTTCATCTGAATTACTGTAAGTACCTCTAATTGGTTTTATTGTCTCTAGTATTGTGTGCCTATGAATTATTCTCCTGAAAAGACCAACATAGGGTAGTGCAGTCATGGCTCAGTGGCAGAATTCTCATCTGCCATGCCAGAGCCCCATAGCTTTGGAATGACTGCTCATTTATTTCTACTGCAATAGTCTTTGCCATGGGGTCATGTGGGCTATGGCTCTTGTGTTTGGCCGATCTCAGGCCCCTCCTGCTATCATTGTGGGTATTCTTAAAGAAAGATTAAACTGAGCAAGAGAATATTCAAGAAAATTATGAAAATAGTTACTCCTACAAACTCATTATTCTAGGCAGAGGCCATTCCTGGCTTGATACCTGCAATGCTACCAAATAACGATGGGCAGATAATCTTTGCTATATCATTTCCCCTTTTCCTTCCATTTATCAATCATTCCCAATCTTGAACTTCTAAACATGATCAAGACCAGACTGCAAACATCTTGAGTCCAGAGAAAGTTTGCTCTGTTCATTGTTGCATTCTTAGGACACGTGGTGGGTTTTGAATAAATATGTGTTACTTGAGGAAGACACTTACCTTGAGCTTAGCTATCTGCCCCACAACACAGCCTACTGCTCCTGCTGCTGCATTAAGCATCACCGTTTCTCCACCTTTCACACCACAGATGTCAAGTAGGCCAAAGTAGGCTGTTAGGCTGAGGGGAGAAAGTTAAGGATAGGTAGATAGATCTGTTTCCATCCCCTATAATTCATTCATTATTATCCTGAGGGTCTTCTCAGCAGTACAGTTCCATGGGTCCAGGTAAAAGACAGAACACGCTGGATATGAGTATACCAGCCACTACTGGCCCACCTCTTCCTTCCCTACCCCTAGATAAGAATAAAGATGATGTGAACCAGAGAGGAAATGGACAGTTGGCTAGAGGGAAGCTGCATCCTGTCCATCCCTAGGCTAAGCCCAAGGGAAAAACAAAGATAGATCCCCCTTAAACTTTGGGGGATCTAAGAATAAGGGGCTTACCTCTCCAAGGTTAAGTTAGGGAGATGCTAAGTTTCATGAAAAAAGTCTCCATGTCATCATGGTGCCACAGCCACCAAGTAGATACAATGGTACAATGTACCTAGGCATAGAAGGGTCAGAGAGAGCTCCTGTGGTATGTAAGAACTTCTGAAAGTTCCTCATATCTCCCCAAGTGAAATATCAGAGTCAACTGCATGGAAAGAAGTATTGGGCCTGAAAGAATGCAGTATGGACAGTACTATATCTTAGTGGATTGCCAGCTTGGAATGGAATGTGGTTGACATATTATAATCAAATTGTAAAATGCCAAAGACAAAGAGAGAATTCTGAAAGCCACAAAAGAGAAGCAACAGGTCATACACAAGGGATCCTTAATAAGATTAATTGCCAATTTCCCATTGGAAACCATGGAGGCAAGATGGCAGTGGGATGATATATTAAGAGTGTTGAAAGCAAAAATTTGATAACCAAGAATTCTTTATCCAGCAAAACTGTCTTTCAAAAAATGAGGGTAATAAGATGCTTATTAAAGTGTAACAGGAGGAAAGAGCAGTTGAGCTTACAAATGATTCATCCAAATAGGGATGACCAGAAGAAATGTTTCTATTGTTGCTACTATCTAGATACTGGGAACGTCTCTGCTTTTTTTTCTTTGTGAAGCCAGGTTCTTCAGCATTTATTTTGACTTTTCAAATTACCCCATCTACTGTCAACAAATTCTCCTTTTTTTTTTTTTACATGGGCAGGCACTGGGAATCAAACCCAGGTCCTCTGGCATGGCAGGTGAGCATTCTTGCCTGCTGAGCCACTGTGGCCTGCCCAACAAATTCTCTTTTACTTTAGTTAGCTACAGCCATCTTGGGGAGCTTAGTACAGAAACCCCATCTGATAAAATAAGTGTTTGTGAAGATATCGGTGTTTATGAAAATTTGGGAAACATTAATAAATTTCCTTGATGCCAAAATATATTCCCAGGCTTCATGGAACAGTGCGAGAGATTCCAGCATCAAAGGTTATCTGTTTTGGTCTTAAAGGATGCATATTTTCCCATGTGATTTCAGAGGACTCATCATTGGTGTTCATTGTAAAAGAGATAATCATTGTTGGAGAATTGGACAGGTATGAAGAAATAGTTCCGCCCCCTTATCCCACGTTATAAATAGCTCTTTCCAACATGAAAAAGTTAGAATGGGCATAGCCCAGATGCCCCTAAAGACTGGGAGAAAGATCAAAGGAGAAGGTGGGGTTATAACAGAGCAGATAGGATTTAGCAAATAACTATGACTACTGAATCATTATATTGATATTTCTTTGAGTCTCCAGTGTCTTGGAGCAGCTAGAAGGAAAAACCTAAAATTGTAGAATTGTAACTCATACCAAACTCTGAAATCTGTTCTATAACTATTTGTTACAATGTAGTTTGAAATTTATTACTCTTTTGTATATATATTATATTTCACAATTTTAAAATGGGCAAAGAGGTGGAGCAAGATGGCAGCATAGTGAAGTGTGGAGTTTAGTTTGTCCTCCAGAGCAGGTAGTAAATAGCCAGGAATTGTATGAAACAATTGTTGTGGGGACATCAGTAGCCAACCCATCCAGACTATAGTCTGGACCACGTGGAATGGCTGAAATCCCACATAGGAGGGAAAAAAAAAAAAAGAAATTGGAGCTTCCATCAACTTTAGGGAGAAGAAAGGGGGAATCCTGTGTTTTAAACCTAAATGTTGTGAAAAATCACTGAATTTTCAGTTTTTTCCTATTGTACCAGCCAAAATGAGGACTTGAGATAGAAATGAAACACAGTAGTAGAAATGTTTTAAAGTTATATTTTTGCACCGCCTGAGCCTGAGCCAATGGAATCCATATCCATTATGGTGATCGTTTAGCTACTTTTAAAATTTCAGACAAATTCTTGTAGAGTTATTTCTTACAAACTGGAAACTACACACTGGCATAATTTCAGTTTACTAATCCCCTGGCTGTATTTGGGATCCACTAGAGTTGGGCATTGAAAGGAAGGCAGTGAGATATACAGAAAGCACTTTTCCTGAGGAAGCAAATATCTAATATTCCCTTAACATAGTGTTTTTCAAAAGATGGATGGCCATTTTTTGGAGAGTTTATTTAAAATTTAAATTCCTGGGCCCCTCGCCAGACCCACTGATTCAGAACACTTGGGACCTGGAAAGCTGAATTTTAATAAGACTCCAGGTAACTGTCATGAATGCTGGCAACTGAAAACAACTGCATTAATGAATGCTGATGTCAGTTTTCTGGGCAAGTCAGCTTAACTCCAAAAAAGAAGCAGAAGGTACGTTTTCTGTTTATGTCATTCTACTTACCATCAACACCACCACCCCTCAAGAGAACCCAGGTATTTTCAGAGTCTGTTTTCGTTTAGATCTATCAACAAGATACACAAGCCTTTCCCAAATATCAACCCCTTTTAAAGATAAAGTGGAGCTAAGATGGAGAAACCATTGGTAAAGACATCCTAGAGGGAAATTAAAGGTGCATTTTGAACTAAGGCGAACTTGATAGAATCAACAGGTTGGAGGGCAAAACATCTGAACTCTTCCAACTTAACTGAGAAAAGAGAGAGGCCCTATTGAAGGGAATGATACTTTGGGTGAATGTTAAATCTGTGGAATTTGGAAAGCTGAGAGACACCCTATGTTTCAAAATCCAGCTTATTTCATTGTCTATGATAGAGGTCCCAGAATTCTTGGAGGGTCAAACCATCCCATTGGCAAGTGGCTTATAATGGCAGGAGTTTTCAGAATGGGTGGTGTGTGGCTGGAGGAGGTCATTAGCATGTGTGGCATAGCTCCTCCCCTTTCAGTCATTGACAACTACTGGTATAAAGTTGATGGGAGTAAAACTGCACTTCTTAGGAGCTTGGAACAGGTGAGCATAAAAGTATACATGGATACATTATTTTCTATTTTAAGGGTCAAGGTCTCCTAATACTTTACAAATTACTTTCTCCCCAACTAAGTCAAGGAAGACTTACTCCAAGGTTTTCTTATATCTACCTTCACCTCTGCTCTCCTACACCTGGCACACAATCCAGAGAGAAGGATGGGCAGGAAGACAAAGTGGGAGGAAAAGCTCTCACTAGTGGAGGGTATAGGGCAGGCAGGGAAGAGAGGGAAGTACTGTGGCTTTGTTTAGTGTCCACTAACTGAACGTAAGAAGGTATCTAGCATCCTCTACTTTCATGATATCTCTTTGCAGTGGCAATTCTGAGGAGACTAAGTGGAATATGAACTTGGAGTGAATGGGAATGTTTTTTTATTAGAGGCCAATCTTCTTGGGAGTACATATTTCCACTTCATTCTTTAGAAATTCCTCAAAGTGTTAAAAAGAGGAAGAGGGAGAGAAGATTAGAAGAAAGAAAAAGATCAAACAATTTAGAAAAAGAAACAAGCTAAATGAATTCTGGGCTAGGAAAGTTTGGGGAACTCCAAAAGGCAATGACCTTGCCTCTCCAAGGCACTAAAGAAACTTAATGTCCAAAGTTCAGTTGGGGACTGGAAAATGGGCACAGGATGAACTGACCAAGAGCCTTCCTATGGGTCAAGATCAGAGAAGCTTGAGTATTTTACCATGTGCCCTCTGAGAGTTTTTTTGTTTTTTTTACATGGGCAGGCACCAAGAATCAAATCTGGGTCTCCAGCCCGGCAGGCGAAAGTTCTGCCTGCTGAGCCACTATGGCCCACCCAAGCTTGAGCTTTTAAAATGTATGCCAAGCTGAGTGCCTGTACAGCTCAGATGTGTATAGGGAAAAGGTGAGGAAGTAAAGAAAGTTAAGAAGAGCCAACGTAGACAGAACCTTCTTTCCTTTCTTTAACTCTCAAGTGGAGGCAAACATGAGTGAAGCCAAGAACATCCCAGGGGCAAGAAGAACTGGTTCCTTTGTTTTACCATTTGCCAGCTGCTCAGGAGGGATCATGTCCTATGTTGCATCTTACCATCATTGCTTCCTCTTTTGTACCTGGAGCTCTCTGACTTAGTTTTCCCTCTTTCCTTCAGTCCTAAGGCAAACTCTAGCCCATTCCTTCTTCCTTTGGTAGTCCTACCATCAGCTCTAACCAACCTCTGAGCCTATGTCTCAAAATCTCTTTATGTCGACCAAGTTATGGATAAACCATTTTAGAAAATTATAATGTCAAGTATTCAAACAAATGAATTGCACCCATGAAACTTACCCTGGCATGCCAATTGTTCCCAGAGCTAAAGATACTGGTAATGTGTCTGGCCACTCTGCAGGCAGCTTTTCCAGTTTTTCCCCATCAGAAATGGAGTGTGTTGTCCAGCCTGAATAAGCCAGTACTACAGTTCCTTTTGGATAGGCTGAATTTTTACTTTCCACAACTCTGAAAAATAAAGGACATTAAGACGTGAAACTTCTTCCCATTCACAGGATGCTGTGTGTGCTCACAAAAGGGAACTGAGGTTGACAGTCCATGATTGTTGAATAGTCTACCACATCTCTCCATCTTAATTCTTAGCCATTGGCATTTCCTCCTTGGAAGAAAATTGGGGCCATCAGAAACTCTCACAGCAGGTCTAGCAACCCTATTTTCATCCATTTCTCTTGTTTGAATAAAACACATCTGTCAAGGGGTCCTGGGTACCAGCCTCTTGACTGTACTTTAGGAGCCACCCTCTATCCCTTAGTCCTTCTCTCTCCTTAATCTTTAATATTTTCCTCTATATTATCCCTTTCTCTAAGCACTTAAATATGCTCAAGCCTACCATTTTATAACTCCATCCTCTCCCTACCTCCTCCTTCTCTCTTCTTTCTTTACAGCTAAACTTTTTCACTTCTCATTCACTTGATTACCCACTACAACCTGCCCTCAATTTCCACTATTCCACTAAAGTTATAACGACCTCCTGATTGCAAAATTCAGTTAATATTCTTCAATCATTATCTGATTTTACCTTTCTACCTGTGGTGGTTTGAAGCTAAATATACCCCAGAAAACATATTCTTAAAGTTAATCCATACCTGTGGTTGTAAACTCCTTGTAAACAGGACCTTTTGATGAGGTTACTTCAGTTAGGTTGTGTCCCACCTTATTGAAGATGGGTCTTAATTCTATTACTGGAGTCCTTTATAAATGAATGAATTCAGGGAGAGAGAGAGAGAGAAGCCACAGAAGCAAGAAGCTGAAAGCAACAAAACCGGGAAGGAAGAGACCAGCAGATGCCACCAAGTGCCTTGCCAAGTGGCAGTAGACCCAGGGATTGCTTGCAACCAGTCTTCAGGAAGAAAAGTATTGCCTTGATGATGCCTTAATTTGGACATTTTTGTGTCCTCAAAGCTGTAAGCTTTTCCCATCGTTTAAGTCAACCCATTTCACAGTATTTACTGAGCAGCCTAGGAAATTAAAACACTCTATTCAACACTGCTGATCATGTAAAACTCTTCCTCCTTTGGTTTCCAGGATACTGATCTCTCCCAGCTTTTCACCCTATCCTCTAAGCTGTTCCTATTCTCTCTCATTTACTAATTCCCTTTCTTTCATCTCCTCTCACTCTTACCATCCTTTCTGTCTTTCCCCAGATCACAAAATTATATAGCACATGTTCTTTTCAGGAAATTTAGAACATAGAAAGTAAAAACATTAGGTCTGAATCCCACCATACAAAGATAACTGCTGTTAACATTTTGCTGTATTTTATGGCAATCCTAATGATATATTTAAAAAAATATTTTATATGTATTTTGTTCTAGTTTGCTAGCTGCCGGAATGCAATATACCAGAAATGGAATGGCTTTCTAAAAGGGGAATTTAATAAGTTGCTAGTTTACAGTTCTAAGGCCAAGAAAATGTCCCAATTAAAACAAGTCTATAGAAATGTCCAATCAAAGGCATCCAGGGAAAGATACCTTGGTTCAAGAAGGCCGATGGAGTTCAGGGTTTCTCTCTCAACTGGAAAGTCACATGGCGAACACAGTCAGGGCTTCTCTCTTGGCTGGAAGGGCACATGGCAAATACGGTGTCATCTGCTAGCTTTCTCTCCTGGCTTCCTGTTTCATGAAGCTCCCTGGGGGGCGTTTTCCTTCTTCATCTCCAAAGGTCGCTGGTTGGTGGATTCTCTACTTCGTGTGCTGCTCTCCCTGAATCTCTCTCTCCAAAATGTTTCCTCTTTTATAGGACTCCAGTAAACCAATCAAGACCAACTCAAATGGGTGGAGACATGTCATCCCCTAATCCAGTTTAACAACCATTCTTGACTAAATCACATCAACCAGGGAGATGATCTCATTACAGTTTCAAATATACAGTATTGAGTAGGGATTATTCTACCTTTATGAAATGGGATTTATATTAAAACATGGCTTTTCTTAGGGGGCAAACTTCCTTTCAAACTAGCACATATTTATATAATTGAAATAATTTTGTACAGTTTTCTCTCTCAATATCAAAATAGTAGTCTATATAGCTTAGACTTTTTTTCCATATTAGTAGGAATTCTTCAAAAACTGCAATGAATTTATTACTCCCCAATTATTATACCTATGGTATCTCTGGTATTTTTCCTAATTTGTATTACAAGTCAATTAATATTCGTAAATATGAATTGATTTATTTATTTAGGCAATATTTCTATACATAGACTTGCTAGATAAAAGAGTACTAAAACATTTGTAACTCTTGCTGCATATTGTCAAATTGCTTTCTAGAAGGTTTTATCAATTTCTACCTCTACCATCAGTGTCTGAGTGCATTATCCTAACTTCTCTAAAACTGAGTATTGTCTTTTACAAAATTGTTGCCAACTCAGCAAACACAAATAAATATTCATTTCTTTGATTACCAGCAAGAAATGTGTAATACCTATATGAAGAAACTGTTAATGGGACATAAGAGAAAATGAATACATGGAGAGGCATACCTTGTGCTTGGAGAGCATGGTAGCTTGAATTATGTACCTCAGAAAAAAACATGCTCTTAATCTCAATCCATTTTGTGGGTGTGAACCCATCATAAATAGGACCTTTTGAAGATGTTATTTTTAATTAAGTTGTGGCCCAACCAAATGAATTTGGGCCTTTTTACTGGAGGTTTTATGAAGAGAAAGCCATGTGAAGAGAGAGCCTGGTGTCCAGAGGAGAAAGGAAAGGACAGACATCACCGTGTGACAGGAAGGCCAAGGACCCTGAGGATTGCTGGCCAGCCAAAACACTACCACTCCTTGGAGAAAGCAAGTCTTCCAGCCACTGAAAGTGAGGGCCAATAAATTCCTGTTGTTTAGGACAACCCATTGTGTGGTATTTATGATAGGAGTTGGGAAACTGAGACTTTTCAGTTCTGCTATGACAAATACCTAAAAATGTGGAAATGGCTTTGGAATTGGGTAATGGATATAAGCTTGAAGAATTGTGAGGCACTAGACAGAAAAAGCCTAGATTGCTTTGAAGAGTGTCAGGAGAAATATGGATGTTAGAGCTACCTCCAATAAGGTCTGAGAAGGAAATGATAAATTTGAAGCTATTATTGGACACAGGATCTTTTCTTAAAGATCCAAATAGTCACAATACTAATATCCCTAACCTATAAGAAGCTTTTACAAAGCAATATAAAAGAAGAAAAACCTAATTATAAAGGCCAAAAGACATACATAGATAATCTTCAAAAGAAAGTACTATACAAATTGATAAGTAACTTACAGAAAGAATCTCGGCATCACTAATAACTAAAGAAAAGGAAATTTAACTAAATGCAAATTAAACTGAAGCACCAACATATTCATCTCAGATTGCTAAGACTGATGTTAAGAAGTGGAAATAAGAATGAGTAAAACGGCCCTTTTATGTGCTTTTGGTAGGAGTGGATTCGGTACAATGACTTTGAAGAGCAATTTGTCATTATCTATTCAAATTTAAAATGTATATCACCTTTGACCTAGAATTTACTTTTTTTTTTTTTCATGGGCAGGCACCAGGAATCAAACCCAGGTCTCCAGCACAGCAGGCGAGAACTCTACCTACTGAGCCACTGTGGCCTGCCCTGACCTAGAATTTATACTTCTGGAAATTTAAAATTTATACTCACTCAAATGTGAAAAGAATACACAGGCACGGCCTGCACATATAGCTACATACATGTTCCTTGTGGAATTAATTATAGTAGAAAAAAAATTGTTAACAATTGTTATTGTTTGTAAAATAATCTACTGCTAATAACAGGAGCAATTTGCAGCCATTAACAAGGAGGTCTTACATTTATATACTGTCAACAAAAGATAACCAGGACAGGGTGGCTGCTGTGGCTCAGCAGGCAGAGCTCCGACCTGCTGTGCTGGAGGTCTGGAGTTCAATCCCTGGTGCCTCCTGCCCATATGCAAATTAAAAAAAAAAAAAAAAAGATAACCAGGACATATCATTAAGTGAGAAAAGAAATGTGCTTTTCAAAAATTATAAATGTTAGTAGGTGTGCTCAACTATATTTGAGATAATTACATATTAACACCAGTCATCTATATAGATTCTGAAGCTTTCTGTTTCTGAGAAATAAAATTGTTTTATTCGAATTTTTATAATAATCATTAATTGGATGGATACCAATTTTTAATAATTAACAGTAAGGGGGGGCGGTACACAGGTGGTTCAGTGATAGAATGTTCACTTTCCATGTGGGAGACCCGGGTTCAATTCCCAGACCATGTACTCTGCCATCCCCAAAAAATAATGTTGTGAACAAAATTCCCTATGCTATACATATTGCTTATCTGCCCTTGTGCATATGATGTATACAGAAATACATGTATGTAGGTAGACACATTAAAAAAAAAAAGTCAGGGTAGAAAAGTGAGGCTGAAATGACAACTTCACATCCTTTTCTCTCTCCTTATTATTCAGGAAGAGGGCAGGATTTCCCAGTTTGCTTCCAAGATCCAAAAGGTAGCGAACCCAGCAAGCTAAGGAAATTGCAGGAACAATGGAAAGAAACAGATCTCAACCGAGGGTAAAGAGCAGACATGTTTTCTAAGCACAGGGAAAAATGAAAATAACTACCTGGCCACTTGCTGCCCCATCATCGGATCACCCTCCTTCATATTTGTGGATAGCACTCTGAAAAAAGAAAAGAAAAATCCATGCCTATACATAAGCACACATGGGAAAATCTGTCTTGAATTTAAAGCCAAATAGAAAACCACTGGGGGAGTGTGTGTGGAAACAGAACCCAGAAAGACAAGAGCATGACAACTGGGTGAAATGTAAGGGAAAACTGTAAGAGGCAGTTCTGTTCCATGACCCCACAGAAGTGTCTTCTGTAAAATGAACTTGATGATCGTATTATCAGTCCCATTGTGGATGAGTTTCTACTGATAGTTTTTATAATACAACCCAGGAACCACTGGTACCTATTACCTAAGATGTCTGTCACACAAAAAGGGATGCTTGTTAACGTTTCTAAATGGTTTATTTTCACTTTAGATTTGAGACTTTATTAATCAACTATGAAAAAATTATTGAAAATAATAATAGCTCTATTATTTTCCTAGGGAAACAATTATTGAGGAGTTATATAGCCCATGAAGGCCTTTATTTCCACCTCTTTCTGAATTGTCTGCTATTTGAGGACACAAGTTTGAATTAACTGCATACTACCTAAATTAAAATACAGTTTGATGGGAAGCAAGAGAATATGCTTTTTAGACTTGGCATACCCTTCTCCCCAAATTAGTTGCCACTAGTGAAATGGACAAATTGGAACTTGGCTTCTTTTTTCTTTTAAATTTTCTGGGAGCAAATAAATAAATAAATAAAATAAATTTTGGTGAGCAATAAAGGTAAATTGTGCACAAGAGGTAGAGATAGACATAAAATAAAGGTGCAAGGTAATCTCTCTTTGAACTTCTAGCCTTTTGCCTGTAAAAGGTAAATATCCTAAATCCCACCACTAATATACTGGGAAAAGCAGAAGGCAAAGTTTGAATCCGTTGGATATTTTAAAACTTAAACTACTTCAAAATAGGGTCCAATACACAACAGAAGAATTTTTAGGAGAAAAATAATACCTCATATAAGGATCCACAGTGAGGAACAAAGCTTCAAGTAGGACTTCTGCAAAATAAAGCATTTCATAGTCAATTAGAAACTCAAGCCCTTCCCCCTACATGGGACAAGACATACAGGGGTGAAAGTCTCCCTGGTGGCATGGGAGATGACTCCCAGGGATGAATCTGGCCCTGACACCGTGGGACCAGCAATGCCATCCTGACCAAAAGGGGGGAAAGAAGTGGAACAAATAGGTATCAGTGGCCAAGAGAGTTCAGATAGAGTCAAGAGCCTACTCTGGAGGTCACTCTTATGCAAGCTTTAGTTAGACATTGCTACCTATCACAGCTTGCCAAACCACAACCACAACCATTCCTGCCAATCCTAAAGAATACCTAGGGCATTATATAAGATTCTAAAAAGGTTCCATAAACTAGGGTAACTTTCCAGAAACCTACAACCACCAGATAAGTCCCTGGACAAGATAAGTCCTGAAATGCATAGGGCCAGCCTCTCCAGAACATCAACTAGTTCCACCCTCTATTCCATATTACCAACAGCCCCTTCCAACATGAAAAACTTAGAATGGACATAGCCCAAATACCCCTAAAGAGTAGGAGAAAGATCAAAGGTGATGATGGAGTTATACAGAGAAGGTAGGGTTTAACAAACTAGTATGATTGTTGAATCAATATATTGAAATTTCTTTTAGTCTCTAGTATCTTAGAGCAGCAAGAAGTAAAAACCTAAAATTGTAGAACTGTAACTCATAACAAAGTTTGAAATCTGTTCGTGCTGGTTTGAAAGGATTATGTACCCCAGATAGACCATGTTTTAATCCTGATCCATTTTGTGGAGGCGGCCCTTTCTTTTTCTTTGCATGGGCAGACACAGGTCTCCAGGATGACAGGCAAGAACTCTGCCACTGAGCCATGATGGCCTGCCCTGCCCTTTCTTTTAATCTCTATTCAGCACTATAGATTGGAATCTTGATTAGGTTATCTCCATGAGATGTGACACACCCAATTGTGGGTGTTAACCTTTTTTTTTTTTTTTTGTATGCTGTATGGCGGAGTCATATTTAATTATTTTCCCATGTGAATATCCCATTATTGCAGCACTACTTGTTGAATTTTTGTTTGTTTGTTTTTGATTGTTTATTTCTGCTTGTTTGTTTTTTGGGAAGTGCATGGACCAGGAATTGAACCCTGGTCTCCTGCATGGCAGATGAGAATTCTACCACTGAATTACCCTTGCACCCCCGGTATTAACCTTTGATTAGAGGGAAATATGACTCCACCAGTGGATCTTGACTAGTTTACTGGAATCTTTTAAAACAGGAAACATTTTGGAGAGAGCAACAGAGACACAAGAGGCCAGAGACCTTTGTAGAAGAAGGAAAATACCCCTGGGGGAGTTTCATGAAGCAAGAAGCCTGGAGAGAAAGCTAGGAAAGGTCGCCATTTTTGCCATGTGTCTTTCTAGTTGAGAGAGAAACCCTGAATGTCATAGGCCTTCTTGAACCAAGGTATCGTTCCCTGGATGCCTTAGATTGGACATTTCTATAGCTTTGCTTTAATTTGGGCATTTTCACAGGCTTAGGGCTACAAACTTGCAACTTAATAAATTCCCCTTTTTAAAAGCCATTCCATTTTTGGCATATTGCATTCCAGCAGCTTGCAAACTAGAATACTATTCTACCACTAATTGATGCTTTGTGCTTTGAAATTTATTGCTATTTTGTATATATATTTATATATATATATATTATTTTTCACAAAAGAAGAAAAAAAAGTAACAAAACTCTGGAAGTTGCCTCTTTAAATTTGTTGAAATATTTTAATGTTATTAAAAAAATCCACAGATTAAAAAAAAAAAAAAAAAAAAGACGTGGTCCCTACCAGAAAGGAGTGTCCTTCCCCCAGTAAACATCACATGGAAAAGAAAAAAAAGAAACTCAAGCCTTGATGCCTTTGTTGTTTGGACACTGTAGATAAACACAGACAATCTTTTTGCCTCATTGCTGGCCTCACATCTGTGCTTTCTGTTGAAGAGACAATAAGAGCTCTCATATTTGGTCCAGCCCAGTTCACTGGGACGATGATGATTTATTGGGCACTCATCCTATGCTTTACATGGATTACAACATTTGATGTTCTGAACAACCCTATGGGATATTCGATTATCACTCCCATTTTATCAATGAAGAATTTGAGCTTAGGTTAAGTAACATGGCCAAGGCCATAACTGTAACCATTATGTTACAAGATCACATAGGATTTAATTACTAGCTCCAGATAGCAATAAAAAATACTCATTTTGCTGTTGTGAGTCTCGAGTACACATTCTCTGGAATCTAGAATCTAAGTTCTGGCCATCACAATTTAGACAGATAACTTTGCCATGCTACTTGATTGCTTCCTCTTTTCTCAAGAGCTTACCTACATACAGACACCCCTTAGAGCCGGCTCCACAAAGCTAATCTCCAAACCTGTCACAGGGTGTGTTGCACTCCCCTAGAATTTCTCTCTCTTAGAACGCTTTAGGTTTGTCTTGTTCCCCTTTCCCCAAGTTGATGGGAGCGTCCTCAATGAAGGATGGGGATTTTTCTCTTTGTCTGCTCACAGATATAGTCTGAGATCTTTGGACAGGGCTGTTGGGAAAGCCTAAGCCCATTGTCATCATCAGGCTCACCAGGACAGAGAGGACATCCTCTCTGTTGACTGGTCACAGTCATGCTGAGAACTGTACCCAAGCATGAACTTTGATTATCAAGGAAAGCAGACGTCCATTGTGACATCCAGACTTTATACCAACAACTTCGAAAAGATCTGTGTGGTGGATTGCAAAATGGCTACAGACATCTCCCATCCTGTGGGCTGGCCTCTTTGCCACTCCTCCCTTTAAGAAGTGTAGTTCACCACCTCTTGAATTTGGGCTAGACTATCCTCTTGTTTTGACCAGAGGGATATTAGCAAACATGACACAAATAGGGGCTTGAAAAGTGCTGGCTCAGTTGGAGCTTGCTAACTCCTGCTGCACTCGATTCATGAGATCACTGTGAAAACAAGGTCAAACTAACCTGCTGAAGTTATGTAACTGGACATGTACCTTGGCAGAAAGCCTGCTAACCACCAGACATGCGAGTGAGGCCCATCGTAGATCAGCCGTCTAGCCTAAATGAGATCTACAGAAAAACTGCCCAGCTTAGCCCAGCCCAAATTGACAACCCATAGAATTGTGAACTAATAAACGATTGTTGCTTGCAGCCATATGTTTTAGGATAGTTTGTTATGCAGCCAAGTCAAATTGATACAGTCTCTTCCAACTCTGAAATCGAAATCGTGGGTTTGACTTACCTCCATTTTTTAAGGGTGGGAGCTCAGTTGTCTTCAGCTCAAAGTCACTATTACAAGGTATGCCTTCAAAGTGATGTTTCAGGGTCCAGCTCTTAGCACGAACCATCCTGAAGCTCCTAGAATACAGTGAATACATAGTCAACTGCCAGGAAGTACTGGATTCTTATGGTTCCCTAACCATCGCAGTGAAGTCAACAGCAGAGTCCACCCATAAATATGCCTCATCATTATCATTTAACACCAATCACAGTCATTTAGTGTTTACTATGTTTCTGATGCTGTGCTAAGCACTTCATATGCATCATTTACTTTTATTCTCATAACTGTCCTATGAGGCATTATTATCATTGTCAGTGTATAGATTAGGAAACTGAGGCATAAGGATATTTGCAGACAAGGAAAATTGTAAAAGGTCCCGCAAATTCTCCCCAGCCACCTCTAGGGTTTCTCTGGGGACACTGAATGGGGTACTACCAGGTAGGAAAATATTCCCAGTTTCTCATCTCCTAGTTTTCTTAGGCAAATCCTAAGGAAAAAAAAACTTTAAATATAAAGAATTTTCACATGGATAAAGTAACGAGTCTTTAGGACCACCTGAAAACCACAGGGTGGCGCCACTTTCCATTGCTCTAAAGAGAAAACCAAGAATTTGTTTGGACTCAAACTTTCCTGCAAATAAATAACACCAGGAGATGATTAACGCTGCCCTGAGTTCTGGTGCCGGGAAGTTTTGCTTTCACCCAACTCCCAGGCATCACGTCCTTTCCCCGCTAAGGACTCAGCTGCAAAGCAAGCCCGCAGCGGCTGGCGATCCCACTCGGTTTCCCGAGCCGAGGCCCCGGAGAGGGTCACGTGCGGCCTGGACTAGACGCTCCCGCACTGCAAGAGGAGCGGTCGGAGCTGCAGCTTCTGTCTCCGCTCTCTCCAAGAAGCTCGCAGGGACGGAGACATCCGTTTATCCAGCTTCCAAGTCTCCTCCGAAGGCAGGTCGGAGCACCAGAGGTTGTTGAAAACAACGAGTAGGAGAGCAACGCGCAAACGCTCCATAAATCTAGAAACTCAATAGGGAAAGGGGAGGTCGGGCGGGGGGCGGGGGGCGGTCAACTTACGAGAGTCCGCTGGTTCCACGACTTGAGAAGGCGACGGCACTGGCCCTATAGCAGCCCCAGGGTTTGGATTTATGCTGGATCCCGGGAGAGGGTGGGGTTCCCCCCGGGGCGGAGCTGCTTCTGGAAGAAAGGAAATCGGGTTGGGAGGAGGTGAAGGGTCGGAAAATGTGGTTCCTGCAAATGCCTGCTCGAGCTTGGGGTGGGGCGGCTGAGAAAGGTTAGGCTTCTAATAGTAAAAACCCTTGTCGGAGCTCTGCCAGGTGCTGCGGTACTCGCACCCGGAGTCTTAATCGGGAACAGGGCTGGTGAACACCCACTCTTCTTCCACCGGCCAATTCGAGGGTCACCGACCTCGTGTCTCCTTCACGGACTCCCCTCAGAAACACGTGAGCGTTCCTGCCTCTGGGGCGCCGCCATCTGATGACAGCCCTGCAACGTCGAGCCGCAGAATCGGCCTTCCCAGGCCTCTGCCAAAAGAGGGGGTATAAAGAGGCGATCGGCTAAGAAGCCGCTGGTTTGGGGCGGCCTTGGTTGACGCCTGCCCTTGCCGCTTTCGAGTGGTGTCGTGTGGAGCAAGCTAGGAAATCTCTCTGCCTCGGTTCACCCATTTGCAATACAGGGATGGGAGTAGTACTTAACTCGAGAGTGATTATAAAAATCAAGTACCTTTTTAAAGAATAAAATTAGTTAATAAATAGCAAGTCCTGAGACCAGCGCAGAGAAATGCTCAGTAAAAGTCAGCTCCCGGTAGCAGTCTTCTGACCTCTCCACTGACCCTAAGTCAGACCCAAGAACCCCAGGCTGTGTCTAATTCAGTTATCTATCCCCAACCTCTAGCCCCATCCTTGACAGTCACGGTACATAGCGAATCAATGCAAAGGTGTATAAAGTTTCTATAAACTTCACCTTAACCTTCACCATCACCCACTCCTTGAAGGAACGAAGGTTACTTGTGCAGTATTTAGCATTTCACTCCCTTCTCCGTAATCATTCAGACATATAAAGGGATTTTTTCCTCATTTTTACTAAAATGGAATCATTCTAAGATGAAAGATGATAGTCTGCCCTTTTTTTCTTTGGTTTAACATGATGGCCATATCTCCAAGTAAACAGATACAGATACAACTCTTGACTTATCTGGCTGCTGGAAATACTCCGTAATTTGGATATACAATAATTTATTCCCCAAATTTGAGGTTGTTTCTAGTTTTGTTTTGCACTGTCACCATCAACAATGCTGCAATAAGTATCCTTGTCTGAGTAGCTTTACATTCTAATGCTTCTATTTCTATAAGCTAGATTTCCAAAAGTGAGATTGTTGAGTCAAAGCGTAGGTGTGTTTTTAAAGCATTAGGTTGAATCATGTGAAACTGTTGGTATTCAGCCATTTTAACCTAAAGAAATGATCATTTCACAAGGTTCAACCTAAAATATTGTCAGGTTATTTTCCAAAAATATTGTAGCAACTTACACTCCCACCGGCCATCTGTGAGAGTTCCTAAGCTCACATCAGGACTGGTATTATTGTTTTTACCTCCTGCCAATCTGAAGAGGGCAAATGATCTTATCCCTGGTCCCCTCCCCTGGACTGTGAGGTCTTTAAGAACTGAAACCCAACTTTTTACACATTTGTACCCCTTGCACCCTTAATTAGTGTTCATGAAATGTTATTAAGTGAAAGTAAGAAGGAATGGTTTGCAAAGAAGTCTCTGAGAACAAGAATTTCCAATAGTGTACTGGCAGAACACAATAAGTGGCAATCACCTGTACTGGGTTGAAGAGTATCCCCACAAAATTCAAGTCAACCAACAAAACCAGGTGATGCTCATCAAGGAGCCCAGAGACAGAGCTCTGGGAGGGGGACCTCTTGGCACCTTGCTTTCAGACCTGCAGAGCTGTCGTGCCCCTGACACCATAGCTGGTCTCTAGGAGTGGATTGCGGTGACAAGAAATGGACAATCTAGGCACGAGGGCTATAATAAGTTTTATGTTTCGTTTTTGTTTTTTTAACAGTAGGGTCTATCAGGGTTGACTGTTGGTGTCTTGGGCAATTGGATTCAATTCCTTTTGCTTGCCTTTTGCCACCCCAATGCATAGTCATATCTCTCCTGAGTAAGATGCTCTATATCCATTGCTACATGAATTAGCATTGACAAGACCCATTGAAGCCTTCCCAGAATTACAAACAATTACCACTGAACACATGACTTGGAAACCAGTCTAGAAGAGAAAGATCTAAGACTGGGACTCAGGCCAGAAATTCCAGTTTTTGCTCTTTCACTTTGTAAACCACATTCACAAATAAATTATCTGAGAATAAATATTATCAATGATAGTTCACATTAATCCTTGTGAACTTTATGAAAGGGAAAGTCATGTGACCCTGAACAAATTTCCTAACCCCTATGAGCCTCAGGTTTCTCTCATTTGTGAAATGGGGATAATAACACTTACCTATATCATTTTAGGGTTTTTTTTCTTGCAAATAACAGAAGACTCATAGTAGCTTAAATAATACCAGGGATTTATTGGCTCATGTAACTGAAAATTCCAGAGGTAGGACAGGATTCAGAGTTGGTCTGAATCAAGACCTGGTATATTTCATTTTCTACACTCTGCTTTCCATGGTATCTGCATCATCCTGTCTTGCTTCCCTTATGGTGGCAAAATGGCTACTGTAGCTCTACTACCCTAAAGGACAGAAAAATACCCATGTCCCACATTTTCAAGCAGTCCTCTACCTCTCTGATTGGACTGTCTCTAAACTATTCTCTGGGCTCCAGCAAAATCTGAAGCTCTTAGGCCTTTATTACCTGAACCAATCACTATGACATCAGGGATACAATTGCTCTTTTCTCCTGGCCAGCTTTCAATTAATAAGGCAATCCATTTCTGATAGATTAAGAACTTCAAGAGACTGACTTCTCAGTTTTCCGCTTAAAATAATGTTAAGTCATAATCAGATGTTAGCTGTAGTGTTCTCAGTTTTACACTAAAGGTAGGTTGTTTGCTTGCTTGCTTCAAAAGTTTTTGAACAAAAGAGTTGGAAGAAATTGTGGTGTATCTAAAAGCATGGATGGGTAAAATGTGGTAGAGGCACACAGCGATGTACAATACAGCATTCAGAAACATTGGATGAGATGTACATAAAGCAACTTGGATAGCATGCAACTTGGATAAAGCCACTAGGATTCATCACTGGTCATCAAATGGAATATATGGGTAAGGTTTAGCCACAATAGATTAAACAGGATCTCTTTCCCCATCGTCATGATTAATTAATGACTGCAAGTATCTGAGTCATGCTGATGAGACTGTCATGGCTGTTAAATAACCACACAGAAGGAGTTAGAATATAGAGCAATGGATTAAAAGACTTTTGTTCATTTTGCTGTGGAACAAAATCTCTTTCGATTTGGTCATCTGACCTTAGTGTTCAGTGAGCCCTGATCTGGCTACCTAAAGGAAGAACTCACTTAAAACAATCAAGTCACGCAAGTAATTAAAGAATGCTTCTTGTCAAACAATTCAGACAATATAGATGTGTGTAGTGTAAAAAGTAAAAGTCATTGTTACCTCTTTGGTGGAATTCCTTCTGGATGTTTTTCTATGGCAATGCACTTAAAAAATAGTTAGACTTGGATAGTATGCAACTGGGATAAAGCCATTAGTATGCTTCAGTGAATATTTATTCACCTGTCATCAAATGGGATGAATAAATAAGTTTGACCACAAACAAGTTAAACAGGATCTCTTTCCCTGTCATCGTGGTTAATCATTAATGACTGCAAATATCCAAGTCATGCTGGCTAGGCTAAGTCAGTCAAAATCACATAGAAGGAATTAGAATATAGAGTAAAGGATCAAGAGAAAAAACTTTCCTTACCTTGGTTTGGGCCAAAATCTCAATTCGGGCCTCTGACCTTAGTTTTCAATGAGCCCTGATCTGGTTACCTAAAGGAATAATTCACTTAAAACAATTAAGTCACATGAGTAAGAGTGCATCTTGTCAAATAATTCAGACAATACAGATGCGTGTAGTTTTAAAAGGTAAAAGTCACTGTTACCTCTCTAGTGGAATTCCTTCTGGGTGTTTTTCTATGGTAATGCACTTAAAAAATAGACAGACAGATAGTCTTGGTTTCCTTTTTCTCTGCTACAGCTTCTATTTCTTTGGTCTGGTGAAATCATGCTTGAGAAAGCATTATCAAACTGAATTACTATCTTATTGTATTCTCATAATTTCAAGAAATCCCATAATACATGTGGGACACTCACATTTGGAAAGAGAGCAATCATTATTCTTTCCATGACACACAGGAGATGCAGCCAGTGTTTGAATCCCAGTTTGCCTGCTCCAAAGCCCTAATGGGTTGCTCTCTGCAAACTGCTATCAGTACCACTTCTGACGTACAAAAACACTGAACTTCTTAGAATATCACTCTCATCTTGCCTTCCTCTTTTAGCCCCTTCTCCCACCTTCCTAGTCACTTAGTTAATGTGTGTGGCAGGGCTTCTTTCTGCCTAATGATTGCTGAGGCCGGGGCAGGGCAGGTCCAAGATGAGCCTGAAACATCTGTTGTACCAGTAAGAAAATGCCCAAAATATCATGGGGACAAAAAAAAAAAGGGACATTAAAACCATCTTAAAAGAGTTTCATTGGCCGAATCTAAGACAATTTGAACATGAAAGCAAATAATGAAATTAACACATTATCACCCAGACATTATTAACAAATAGTTCAGTGGAATGAACATGTTTTATCACCCATACAATGTTTTCATAAATTCATAATGCTATAAACAAAGGAATATGTTAGTAGAGAGAGGAGAAAGATCCTTACAGTAGAAGGCCAAGGAATAAATGGAGGCAGAATGATGGAATTAGAATGACAGACTTTGGCAACCATTGCATCAATAATTGATTCAGACAGGAATCCTCAATGGAAGTGAAACTAAGTAGGTAAAAAGTCGATGAGGAGCAGGTTATTTATTAAAGGAGAAACAGATCACTTTACAGTGGAGAAACCTGAGAGATAAGTGAGTCAGCAATCAGTAATGGGAAAAACAAATATCTCCATGTATTCTCTAATATTTTGCATTGAGAACATCACAACAATTCTGTGGTATTCCTGTCAGAAATGAATAACCTGAATTAAGCATGAAGAAACATCAGACAAATTTAAATTGAGGAACTTTCTACAAAATAACTCGCTTGTAATCTTCAAAAGAGTCAAGGTCATGAAAGTTATGGAAAGACTGAGAGGAACTGGTCAGGATGAAAGGAGGCTAAAGATACACAACAAGTAATTGCAATGCCTGAACCTGGACTGGATTATTGGCAGGAGGCTAGCCATAAAGGACATGATCAAAAAACTGGGAAATTTGAGTTTGGGCTACAGGTTAGATTATGAGTTGGCAAACTATGTATGACCCTTGGCTTGAATCTAGCCTACTGCCTGTTCTTGGCATGGCCTACAAGCTAAGACTAGTTTTTACAGTTTGAAATGGTTGAAAAAAAATCCAAAGGATAAGAATAGTTCATGGTACATGAAAATTATATTCAATTCAAATTTCAGTGTCCACAAATAAAGTTTTATTAAAGCATAGCCACACTCAATCATTTACAGCTGCTTTAGCTCTACATTTGCAGAATTGAACAGTTGTGACAGAAACTATCTGGCAAAACCTAAAATATTTACCATCTGGCTCTCTGTAGAAAATGTTTGTCAACCCTTGGATTAGATCTCTAATCCATAGATCACATAGGAGCTACGTCAAATATCCTGATTTTGTTAATTATACTGTGGTTAACAGAATGTTCTTGTCCTTAGGAAAACAGCGTGTTCAGGGGTATGAGGGCATGATGAATGCAACTTACTCTGAAATGATTCATGACAAAAAAGTCTGCACACGCATGTATGCATACACATATATGGAGAGAAAATGCAAATGATAGGAAAATGGGGGCAATATTAATAAGGGCTACATCTAAGACAATGTACGTAGGAGTTCTTTTTTTGTAATTATTTATGATTTATAGTTCTTGAAAAATATAAATGGACTACCTAGTAAAAAGTAGATAATAACATACAAACAATTCTATTAAAATATTAATTCATTATGTTCTAGAGACATTTATCCTTAAGATTCATATACAACATACACACATGGCTGTATGTTGGCATGGAAAGGCTCTGGGAATCGAACCCAGGTCTCCAGCATGGCAGGTGAGAACTCTGCCACTGAGCCACCATTGCCTGCCATAGAAGTTCTTTTTTTTGTTTTTGTTTTTTTTTGTTTTTTTTGTTTTTCAAGAGCTTTTAATGTTTGGAAAATTCATAAACCTAATTTTGTTTCCATCTGGGGAAAATGTGCAAATCAGGGAAGAAAAGAAAAAAATGTCTTGAAAGTTCAACCAAGGATCCTGAAAGCAGGATTTCAACACATAATAGGTTGAGATAAGGGACCATAGAAGTTCTTAATACTATTCTTGTAACTTTTCTGAATGTTTGAAGTCACATTTGAATAAAAAGCCATAAAAAATAATGATTAAAACTCAACCTTGGGGTTCATGGGTGGTTCAGTGGTAGAATGCTCGCCTGCCATGCAGGAGACTCAGGTTTGTTTCCCAGTCCATATATCCCAAAACAAAGCAAAACAAAAAAATCAACCTTTACAAAGAACTAACAACAGAATCCTCCAACTGAGCAACTTTGGGAGCCTTTTGTAAAACTTTAATTGAAAATGTTGCCTTCCAAAGCAATAATTTTTTGTTTGGTTCCAGCAAAATTTGTCTACAACGATGTTATATGTTGGTCTTTTTTCTTTGTTTCTTTTTTTCTGTGGGCACTGGGTGGGTCGAAAAGAAAATAAACATAATTTGGCATGATTTCCTTCTTTACATTAAAGTCAAGAAACTTAGATTCAAATAATCAACCCAGTAAATATCTGGTGACATTTCTTCTGCTTCCTGTTAGTCTCTTATTCTCTTTTTGTAGATCATTCATTGTTCATATTCTAGTCGATATGCTTCAATTACTTTTCAGAATAGATAGTATTTATAGGAATTTGAAATAAAAAAAAAAACTCTCCATATAAAAGTGTTTTAAAAAAGTGGCTACCCAAGGAAAGATTGACTGACAGCTTTATCAGACAGTAAAGGTTTTCATTCCCATCTCTGGTCTGTACCAAAATCTCTTTGAGACAGCACTATCTTAAAGACAGTTCTAAGTTCTAATACCAAGGATTAGAACATATCCTAAATGAAAACACAAACAAATGGAAAAAAAAGAATTCAAGAGAAAAGTGTGGAAGCAGCAATCCCAAGTTTCAAATTTTCAAAGGAGTAAAAGTATGGATTTTGTATTACTCTTTTTATATAGATTATTATAGGCCACCTTTCAGTGGAAACCATTGATATATCTACCTCGTTCATAAGAAAACTGGCCCAAGAGTAAGAAAGGGAGAGAAGTAGGGAGTCAGAAAAAATGAAAAAAAAAAAAGAAAAGAAATTACCCTGAATTTTGGAATGCCAGGAGGCACGACCCAGAGAAATTTCAAATCTGCTCCCAGTCTTGCATTACCATGGAATGAAATCTGTCCCAAAGCTTCTTTAGTTTGTTTTAAACCAAAAGAATTCTGGGTGAAGGCAAATTATTTTTAGAATGCTCTTGTTGTTCCAGTTGAAGTTACCAGGGATCTAGAACACTAACATCAATTTATAGAGTAATAATTTGATTTTTTTCTCATTGTAACATCAAAAATAATATAAATAGCTGCAGTGATAGGCATTTGATGAATGGAAGGGAGGCGAATTTAAATTGGCAGCTGTACTGCAGATCTAATCAAGTTCAGGCAAAATCTTTCTGAAGCAGCCCCTGACTTGGCAACTTTCTATGAAAGAAATCCATTTAGGAAGTGAATCAGGAATCAGTTTAAGCAAGGATTGTTTTGAAACTACCCCTGCCTTCTTTCATTAGCTTATTTTTAATTGCAAGCATATGAAAATGATGTTTGATTTTATCATCACAGACTGTGCATAGAAACTTACAGGTATGTGTATATGTGTATGTGGTGGAAAGAGCAAAAGAGCTGGATTTGAGTGCTGGCCTCACCTCTTACCTATTTTATGCCTTTGTGTAAGTGACATCCTTTCTCAGCGTCAGTGCTTCATTTGTTCAAAAGAATGTGACCCATGCATTCATGGAACTGACAGAGTTGTGAAATAATATAGATGAAAACAATCTCCAGCCTGAAAGGGCTATACAAATAAGGATTCATCACTATTAATATGGGAACCAAAGGGCCCGTTGACAGGAATAAGCAATGGAGAATACTAAGTTCTGTGGAGAGACAGGAGAAGCTGACTCCTGGATTCTCTCCGTTTTTCCCCCAGTTCCACTCTCTACCCTGTTCACATCTGTCCTCCTTGTCCTCAGGCTGCTGCTTGGTTTTGACACAGATCTGGTGTTGATTTTCCCTTTCGGTTCCTGAAGGTTCGCAGTTTCTCTCTGGCAGAAGCTGTACCTCCTTCAGCACCTCACTGCCACAACTCCCCAAGGAGGGCTCCCCGCCCCTGTTGGGTTTCCTTTCCCTGCTTATGTCTGTGTCTTTCTGGGAGATTCTTCACTCTAAGGAACGTATGTTGTAATTATGAAAAGAAAAGAAAACAAAAAAAAAACCATGGGAGTATATCCAACTTGAAAGCGAAAACAAATAAAATGCCTATTCTAGAAACAAATGGTTTAAATTAATGGAAATTTGAAAAAGGGAATCCCCAAAGGTATATAGAAACCAGATGACCTCCTGCCCTTCTACCATCATGGGTAAGTATGCACGTGACATCTCCCAAATGTGTAAAACCAAACAAAACAGAATTTTTGCACTCTGAAATGCAAACAACAACAAAAAACAGGTCGACATCCTGTATACATCTAGTTCCCAAAATGAACAAAACCTTGAATTTTTTCCTATGTTACTTACTCCCTAACAAAAACAACTCCAGCCCTGACATTTTCAACTTGAGCTTTCAAGGATTTGCAGCATTCATGGATGTGATAACCATGTGAGAAAATATTTGTTTTCCCACTAACAACATGCTAGGTGTAAACTTGGAAACTTTGGCAATTGGCAATTCTTTTTTTTTTTTTTGGTGGGTGCATGGTCTGGAAAATGAATCCAGATCTCCTACATGAAAGGTGACCATTCTACCGCTGAACCATCCCTGCACACTGTGTCTTTTTGTTTTCATTTAAATGTATAGATGTATTTGTATTTGACAAGCCAATCTTTTTAAAGGCTGTACTCTCCTTAAAAATCTTCATTGCAAATTAACTATTTTCCCCTTCCTCTTGACTGAGTTTCCCTTTCTCAGTCAGTATGCAAAAGCCTGTGTTTTCAATAAAAGGAAATAAAATTCTTGGCTTTATTAGAAAGAAAAAATATTTGGCGGGGGCACACCCCAGCCCCTCCCTCCTGCTTGTCTCCCTCGTGTTTGCTGCGGCCACCCCGGCTAGCACCGTGCTCGGGAAGGCGCTGCTTTCCTTTGCCTCTTTTCTCTGCCTTGTTTGCCCTGGCTGCGGCTTTCCCCACCCAGCCCCAGATTTCTTTCCTGATATTTCAGCCACCTCCAGCTTGGAGGACAAAGCCACGGAGGCCACAGAGTCAACTGCTGAAGATTTATCTACGGTATGGACAGATGAGTAAAAAATATGGATTAAAAATAAATAATAGGGAGGAACAAATGTTAAAATAAATTGGGTACAGGGAAATAGTAGTGGTTAATGAGACGGAGGGGTAAGGGGTGTGGTATGTATGAGTTTTTTCTTTTTTCTTTTTATTTCTTTTTCTGGAGTGATATAAATGTTCTGAGAAAGGATCCTGGTGATGAATACACAACTATGTGATGATATTGTGAGCCGTTGATTGCACACCAAGTATGGAATGTTCATACATTAAGAATGTTCGTGTTACTATGTTCATTGGTTTTATTACTGAAAATTAAAAAAAATTTTTTTTTAATTAAAAAATAAAGCTGGTTTCTGAAAGCCACCTGCAAGACGAACGAAATTCTTTTCGCCACTGCTTCACCAAGGTATTCCTCCCAGATAACAGGAGGAGGGAATTGAATACATAAACTTGGGGAGGAACATTTCTTAAACATTTTGTATTTAATTGAATATCGATATATATGGAAGTAAAGTTTTTTGCTAAACATTTAAGAGAATTAAAAGGATGATACCTTCTTAGTCAGTGATTCTTAAGCTTTGGTATTTATAAGAATTGCACATGGAGCTTGTTAAACAAAAAATCATGGCCTTTCCAGACATAAGAGGTCAGAGTCTCCACTGTTCTAAATCATTATAGACTCTCTAACTCATATACCATTATAAAATTCATTTTGCCATCTGTAAAATGGGGATAACCTTATAAAGTTGTTGTATGGATTAAGTATGATAATATATGTTAAGCACTAAAGCATTTAGAACTGTTTTTAACAAGTCATCTCCAAGAGGGAAATACTTGTCTTCTCTCCTCAGCCTCTTAACTCCCCCCCACCTTTTTTTTGATCTAGCAATTCCTATTCCAGGAACCTGAAACTATTTATTGAAATAGAATTGTACAGATAAATGGATGAGGGATTTTATAAAACTACTGTTTGCTGTAGCAAAAGAAGGACAAAGAAAACAATTAGGGTGTCCACCATCAAGGTTATGGCTGAATAAACTGTGCTATGAACAAATTATGAGATGTTATGTTGCTGTTATAGAATGAATTAGGAAGCCAAAGGGAATTAGGAAGGATTAGTGAGCGTAGCTATTATTATTGCTGGAAAACAATTCTCCACATTTATACAGATTTGTGAGCAGAAGCACTGACCTCATTTCAGGACTATCTTTTCCAGAACTATATAGATACACGGTCTCCCTCCAAGCAGGGGGCAGATTTGTTTATTGTCTAGTAAAAATAGTGCTTCATTCAGGGCAAAGGACAGGCAGCCTGTCCTTTGCTTGCAGCCTCGTATAGAAGATTTGAGTTCTCTAAGCTCAGGATTCCTCAGATGTGGTGCAGTTCCACTGCATGTGCAGCATTTACCTAGGCCCCTCTGCATGGCCCCCATGGGAGTTGGGGGGGGTGTGTGTGTCAAAGGGGAGCCAATGTGAACATCAAGCTCATACTGTTTGCTGTGCTGCAATGACCCAGGAGTCTTGTGTCTTCTGCCAACATCCATGAAATTGTGGCAGGCTAATTTGTTGGCTTGCAACACGATGAAATCTCAGACCCTTCATAGTTCTTAACAATCATAAAGTATAAAAACACACATTTATATTTAAAGAAGCACAATTTGGTAGCCAAAAATAATTTTTAAATAATTTATTTTTTACTCCGGTCTCTAAATGAATATGTGATAACCTTCACTTCTGAATTGTCCTATTGTACAACCATGGCACCATCCTGCCTCTCCCACATACAGCCCCAGCTTATCTCCTGGTTTGGTGGGTACTACTCGTGACCGTTGGACCCTAAGTCCTCCTAACCATTACCCAAAACTACTCATTCTTGAACAAGTGGGAGAGCCATGAGGATTTAAAGAAAATTTGCATGCTTATACCTCCTCTGAATCTCAGTTGGCCCCCTCCTCACCATCCTAGCATACTGTCTATAATTCCTGGCATTTTCTTCCAGAACACCCCTGTAGGAGCAAGGGTTAATACAAGACCTGCGGAATTTATTGGGAGCAACCGGCCTCAGAGTGGTGGTGGCAGAGATTGTTATCTGCTTAATGGAGAACAGTGTAGGAGAGAGAGAATGTTTGCTTTTTCTTAACCCCAAGTTCTTTATGGCTATCTTTAGTATGTAGGGAGTAAACACTGAAAAGCAAGCACTCTAACTCACGAAATGCATATGCATGCTTTTTGTCACATAAACCCTGCAGTATATAAGCAGGAACTAATTAACAATAAAGTTGTCTGTTGTCTGTTGTCACTAATCTTCAGACCCCCTGATCCCATCTGTCTCTCTCGTCATTCCTTAATATCCTTTGTGCTCCAGTCCCATTTCTGAAGCAACACACCCCATTTCATAATTATTTCCCCACACCATCCAGGACCACAGATAACCTCATGAATGACTTGTTCCTAGGAGAAATATAGGCTACCAAGAAGGATGTGTAGGTAACTCTCAGGCAGTCCAAGCACTATTAGAAGAAATATGCTGACTGGCACTAGCTCCAGAGAAAAATCTAAGTAGCATGCACTGCCTGGTTCTCCCACTATAATCTACAAATCTATGTCTGAAGTAGGAGGAATGCTATTTGGGCTATTTCAAATTGATAGAAATTGTCAGTCCAGAGCCTTTGGACCCCTGGATATCTATTGTCTTTTACTGTTCTTTACATGTTCAGTGAGGTCCATTCTACACTCACGGCCTCAGAATAGAGAACAAGAGAATGTTATTCAGAAGCTGGACTCATAACAATTGGTTGTGGCAGTGGATCACACTTTCATAAGACACTCAGATTGTGTTTCCTGGACCAATAACAGCAGCAGCAGCAGCAGCAGCAGCAGCAGCAGCAGCAACAACAACAACAACAACAGCTGGGAGCTTGTTAGAAAGGCAGTGTGGTGGTTTGGAGCTATGTTCTTAATCCATTCCTGTGAGTGTGAACCTTTCTAAACAGGACCTTTTTATGAGGCTACTTTAGATAAGGTGTGACCCAGGATGGGTCTTAATTCTTTTACTGAAAACCTTATGGGGAAGGTCATAGAGGGAGAAAAAAAAGACACGGAGCAGCCAAAAGCTAAAAGTCAGTGGAACCTGGATGAGAAGAAAGAGCGATGCCACGTGACAGGAGATAAAAGGACAAAGGATCACTGTCAGCCAAACCCAGAAAGCCACAGTCTTCTGGGCAAAAGCACCTTGTGAATGTTTTTATTTTGGACTTCTCCTAACCTCATAACTGTGCGCCAATAAATTGCCATAGTCTAAACCAGCCCATTGCATAATATTTGTTTTAGCCACGAAGAAACCAAAATAGTTTTTGGTACTAGGAGAGCAGGGTGCTGCTATTTGCAAACACCAAAATAATGGTTTTGGAACTGAGTAATAGGTAGAAGCTGGAAGAATTGTGAGATGCTTGATAGAAAAGCCTAGATTGCTTTGAAGAGACTGTTGGTAGAAATATGGATGCTAAAGATACTTTGGATGAGATCTTAGGAGGAAATAAGGAATGTGTTATTGGAAACTGGAGGGGAGGTGATCCTTGTTTGAATGTGGCAGAGAACTTGGCGAAATTGATTTCTGATATTGACTGGAAGGCAGACCTTGAAAGTGGTAAACTTGGATATTTAGTTGAGGAGATTTCCAAGCTAAGTGTAGAAGGTGCAATCTGGTTTCTCCTTGCAGCTTATAGTGATATGTGAGCTCTAAAGGATAAGCTGAGTAATGAATTCTTAACTACAAAGAAATCAGAAATTGATAGTTTGGAAAATTCTGAGCCCATCCAGGTACTGTGCTCTGAGATTAAGGCTAGAATCAGCTGTATCAGGGATCTCCCTGAGCTTCGGGAAGGCTAGTCCCCAAAGAATAGGCTCCATGTGAGGGTTTAACTGTACATGGAACCAGTCAGCCATTTGAGTGGAAGTCAGGTTTGGAAATATAGTTATGTAAGAAGGATATATGGGGAGAGTTCTATTGTCTGATGGCTTGAACCCCTGTGAATTGCATGCAAAGCCAGTAAGTTTTTGAAAAATTTGCACGAGCAATACGGCTGCCAGCTTGGACTAAATGGAACAGAGAAAGGATAAATTGAAGAACAAATGACTTCAAGGTAGAGCCATGGAAGATGAGGTCTGGACTGACGAGATCTCCTCAAGCCAAGAGGGCAGGCTACTCATGTGTATGGAAAGGGCAGGTCCATCCCTGTATTTGGAGGGGGCAGGCCTTGTGCCCTGTTGCCTAGGAAAAGTGTTGCCACACCACTACTCAGAGATGGTGGGGTCTGTGCTTCTGGGTTTGCAGAGAGCCTGACTACCACCTCAGGCTTTGCCTGGGAGTTTGAAAAGGATTATCAGCCAAAGAGTGTTCTATATTCTTTCATTTTTCTATGAGTATTGAAAGAGAGAACCTCTCTTGGTTGGGTGCCCATGGCAGAGGTTAAGGATTTTGCCTGGGCATTTCTGGGCATGCTTACCCTGGCTGGGGTTGAAATACAATTCTGGTATTTGCTAGTTCACTCGGTGTATTTACATGCTATGAGATGGACAGATTTGATATATTTGATCAAAATGAAGTTCAAGAGCAATGTTGGTTTTCAATAAGCTTTTTTCCCCCCACTATTGTTTATTTATTTTTAATCCATATATTTTACTTTTCTGTCTTAAGGTAGATAAAAGGAGCATCAGACACAAGGTTTTCACAATCACACTGTAATATTGTTAAATCTGTATCATTATACAATCATCTTTAGGAAACATGGCTACTGGAACACAGCTCTACATTTTTAGGCAGTTCCCTCCAGCTTCTCCATTATACCTTAGCTAAAATGGTGGTATATATATATATATTTTTAATTTTTTTATTAATTAAAAAAATTACAAGAAAGAAACACAAACATTCCTAATATATTTTCATTCCATTCTACATATATAATCAGTAATTCACAATATCATCACATAGTTGCATACTTATCATCATGATCATTTCTTAGAACATTTGCATCAATTCAGAAAAAGAAACAAAAAGACAACAGAAAAATAAAACGAAGACAGAAAAAAAAATTTTTACATACCATACCCCTTACCCCTCCCTTTCATTGATCACTAGCATTTCAAACTAAATTTATTTTATCATTTGTTACCCCTATTATTTATTTTTATTCCATATGTTCTACTCGTCTGTTGACAAGGTAGATAAAAGGAGCATCAGACACAAGGTTTTCACAATCACACAGTCACATTGTGAAAGCTATATCATTATACAATCATCATCAAGAAACATGGCTACTGGAACACAGCTCTACATTTTCAGGCAGTTCCCTCCAGCCTCTCTATTACATCTTGGATAACAAGGTGATATCTACTTAATGCGTAAAAATAACATCCAGAATAACCTCTAGACTCTGGAATCTCTCAGCCATTGATACTTTGTCTCATTTCACTCCTCCTACCCTTGCTGGAGAAGGCCTTCTCAATCCCTTGATACTATGTCTCAGCTCATTCTAGAGTTTTTCTCAATCCCTTGATGCTGAGTCTCAGCTCATTCTGGGATTTCTGTCCCACGTTGCCAGGAAGGTCCATACCCCTGGGAGTCATGTCCCACGTAGACAGGGGGAGGGTGGTGAGTTTGCTTGTTGTGTTGGCTGGAGACAGAGGCCATATCTGAGCAACAAATGAGGTTCTCTTGGGGGTGACTCTTAGCCCTAATTATAAGTAGGCTTGACCTATCCTTTGTGGGGTTAAGTTTCATATGAACAAACCCCAAAACTGGGGGCTCAGCCTATAGCTTTGGTTGTCCACCCTGCTTGTGAGAATATCAAGAATTCAACTTGGAGAGGTTGAATTTTTCCCCGTTCTCACCCTTCCCTGAAGGGGACTTTGCAAATACTTTTCCACTCACTGATCAAATCACTCTGGGATTCATCGGGGCATCATTCTGGACAAATCAACAAAATCTCATGTCCTACCCAAGGTTCCATGTACTTATGTTGTTCAACCAACTATCTACATAAGTTATATTAGGAGATGCACTAGTCAAAATATAAATTTTGTACCAAATAAACATTTTTTTTGCTTTAGTATCACACATAAGTTGAAATTTTAAAATATTAATTACCATCTATTTTCAGCACCCTGCAGTAATGACATCCTTTGTTCTTCCTCATGCAAAAACATTTTTAAATATGTACACTTAGTCATGATCATTATACACTCTAGGCATTCCTAGATTATACCATCTCAATCTTTATCATCTGTCTTTCTTTTGATTACATTTATGCCCCCAGCCCTCCTACCTCTATCATTCTCACATTCAGCTTCATTCAGTGTTTTAACAAAATTGTATTACAGTTAGGTAGTGTTGTGCTGTCCATTTCTGAGTTTTTATATTCAGTCCTGTTGGACAATCTGTATCCCTTCAGCTCCAATTACCCAATATCTTAACCTACTTCTCTGTTACCAAGGAAATATTCCAAGTTTATTCACTAATGTCAGTTCATATCAGTGAGATGATACAGTATTTGTCCTTTCATTTTTGGCTAATCACACTCAGTATACTAGCATCAAGGTCCATCTATGTTGTTACATACTTCATAACTTTATTCTGTCTTACAGCTGCATAATATTCCATCATATGTATATGCCGCAGTTTGTTTAGTCACCCGTCTGTTGATGGACATTTTGGCTGTTTCCATCTCTTGGTAATTGTAAATAATGCTGCTATAAACATTGGTGTGCAAATGTCTGTTTGTGTTCTTGCTCTCATGTCCTTTGAGTAGAGACAGCATATAGATGGGTCCTGTTTTTTAATCCATTCTGCCAGTCTATGTCTTTTGATTGGGGAGTTTAATCATTAACATTTAGTGTTATTACTGCATGGGTAGTACTTTCTTCTACTATTTTGCCTTCTGGATTTATATGTCATATCTAATTTTCCTTCTTTTTACCTTTACTCATAGTCTTCCTTTCTACACTCTTCTCCATACCTCTCTCTTCTGTCTTTATCGTATCTGTCTCTAGTGCTCCCTTTAGTATTTCTTGCAGAGCTGGTCTCTTGGTCACAAATTCAGTGA
This sequence comes from Myrmecophaga tridactyla, assembly GCA_004026745.1. Lineage (NCBI taxonomy): Eukaryota > Metazoa > Chordata > Mammalia > Pilosa > Myrmecophagidae > Myrmecophaga > Myrmecophaga tridactyla. Next base: position 45,127 of record PVIY010014437.1, read on the forward strand.
TTTTTTGTCTGAAAAAGTTTTAATTTCTCCCTCATTTTTGAAGGACAATTTTGCTGGATATAGAATTCTTGGTTGGCAGTTTTTCTCTTTTAATAATTTAAATGTATCATCCCACTGGTTCTCGCCTTCATGGTTTCTGCTGGGAGATCTACACATAGTGTTATTGGGCTTCCCTTGTACATGATGGATTGCTTTTCTCTTGCTGCTTTCAAGATTCTCTCTTTCTCTTTGACCTCTGATATTCAGATTAGTAAATGTCTTGGAGTACATCTATTTGGATCTATTCTCTTTGGGGTATGCTGCACTTCTTGGATCTGTAATTTTAAGTTTTTCATAAGAGTTGGGAAATTTTCAGTGATAATTTCCTCCATTAGTTTTTCTCCTCCTTTTCCCGTCTCTTCTCCTTCTGGGACACCCACAACATGTATATTCATGCGCTTCATATTGTCTTTCAGTTCCCTGAGTCCCTGCTCATATTTTTCCATTTTTTCCCTATATTTTGTTTTCTTGCCAGATTTCAGATAGCCCATCCTCCAGTTCAGAGATCCTATGTTCTGTCTCTTGAAATCTACCATTGTAGGTTTCATTGTTTTTTCATCTCTTCTACCGTGTCTTTCATTTCCATAAGTTCTGTGATTTGTGTTTTCAGACTTTCCATTTCTTCTTTTTGTTCATTCCTTGCCTTCTTTATATCCTCCCTCATTCACTGATTTGGTTTTTGATGAGGTTTTCCATGTCTGTTCATATATTCTGAAGTAAATGCTTCAGCTCTTGTATCTCATTTGAATTGTTCGTTTGTTTCTTTGACTGGGCCATATTTCAATTTTCCTAGTGTGATTTGTTATTTTTTGCTGGCATCTAGGCATTTAATTACCTTAATTAGTTTGTTCTGGAGATTGCTTTCACTTCTTTTACCTAGGATTTTCTTGCTGGATGAATTTGTTGTCTATCTGTTCTTTGCCATTCAATTCAGCTTTATGTGGACAACTAGCTTAAGTTTTGTTTAACAGATGAAAAATTTTCAGTTCTTGTTTTCTTGTTTCTTGCCCAGCTTGTATGGTGCCTTTTTCCTCCCTCACTTAGGAGGGTCTACTTAGGTATTATAGACCCCAGTCGGATTTTCCCAGACCAAACTGGCCTCCTATCAGGAGGAAAGAGTCACCTGCAGCAGTTTTCCCCGAGGGTGAGACCCAGGAGGTTGAAAGACTTTCCTGTGAAGTGTCTGGACTCTGTTTTTCTTATCCTGCCCAGTATGTGGTGCTTGTCTGCCTGCAGGTCCCACCAGCATAAGATGATGCGGTATCATTAACTTTGGCCGGTGGCGTGGTAGAGATAGAGGAGAGGTTGTAGGTTGGTTTTAATGGCTTCAAATTGCCAAGTCCTGGTGTCTGAATTCCTTGAGAGAGGGATTCCACCTGAATGGGCTTCACCCCTCCCCTGGGGAAGGCACAGGCTCCAGACAAGCCCTCAAACGAGCTTGTTCCTGCCTATGCCTGGGTCAGTTGCAGCCTGAGGAGCCCTAACACTGTATCCAAAGGCAGTTAAGCCTTTGTAGAAACACAGCCACAAACACAGCTGTTTCCTTCTTTTTTTTCCCTTTTTCCATCAGCCCTACCCCCTTGGCACTGGGGCAAAAATGAGCAACCTCCAGTTTGACCAGGTTCACCTGAGCTGGCGGCCTATTTTTAGTAGTCAGATTTGTTAATTAATTCCACAATTGGTGTTTGGTTGGGCTCAGCCCCTGCTGCTGATAAAGTCTCTTTCCTTTCCCTCTGGGAAGCAGCCCATGGGGGAGGGGCGCCGGCCACGGCAGCTTGGGTAACTCACGGTTCTGGGGGTGCTCGCAGCTGATCCATCTGGTCCAGATTGGGGTACGCTGTGTGTCCGGTCACTGACGTGACCCCAGGAGCTGTTTCTGTACTGTTTCTGGTTATTTAGTAGTTGTTCTGGAGGACGAGCTCAAATGCGCACATTGTTACGCCGCCATCTTGGCCTGGAAGCTCCAGTCTCATGTTTTAACCTCCATATTTCCTTCTGATGACATAAGTGACTCCAAACTTCCCAATTCCATCACATTCACACACAATTAAGTACTGTTAATTATTCTCGCAATAATGTACTACTGTCACCTCTATCCATTTCCAAATGTTTAATTCAACCTAAACATTCTGCACATATTAAGCAACCCGCTCCCCATTCTTTAGCCTCATTTATATCCTGCTACCCTATATTCTATTTTGTCTATGAGATTACATATTTTAATTTGTTCATATTAGTGAGATTGTACAATATTTGTCCTTTTGTGTATGATTTATTTCACACCTATTTTATGCTGGATACTGTATATACAGTCATGAAAAATGGATATGTTTTCTAGTTGACTATTGCTAATAAATACTACTGAGTTTTTGAAATTGAATTTGTGTCTGTTGATCTTGCTTAATGCTCATTCTAATAGTTTGGTTATTGATTATTGCTTTTTCTAGATGAACATATCATTTGCAAATATTGGCATTTAATTCTTTTCCTTTACAATACTTACAGCTCTTTCTTTTCCTAATAATGCAGACCAGAAGCTCCAGTATCATATTAAACAGTAGCAATGATACTACAATTGCATATTTGTCTTTTTCCTGATCTTAAAGGAAGTTTCTCTATTAAGGTTAACTTTGATGCAAGTGTTTTATATATATAAACTTTATCAAGGTAAGAAATATTTCCTCTATTCTTACTTTATAATGTTTAAAATCATAGATGTTAAGTTCATAAGATTTTTATCTGTACCACAAGATAAGCATGTGATTTTCTTTTAGTCTATTATGCTTTTCTCTTTTAGTCTATTAAGTCTATTAATGCACTAATAAATGTTCTCATTTTAAACCATCTTTGCATTCCTAGAATAAACCCTGAAGTATCATGATGCAGGATTTATAAAATCACTGTTTGATTTGATTAGCTGTTATTATTTTCTTGTATTGCCCTTAACTGGTTTTAGAATCAATATTACACTAACCTCATACAATGAGTAGGTGGCTTTTGAAAATCCTCTATCTTTCTGGAACAACTTGATTTTATCAGGAAAGGCAGTCTTTGACTACTTTCCAGTTCAATACTTATTGATCTATATAAGCACCAATTTTAGCATTTTATGTTGTTCTAGGAACTCCGCCAACTTGTCCAAGTTTTCCCAATTTACTACCCATATGATTTTTCCTAATATTTTATTCCAGATTCTGGCTCGTAGAATTTCCTAAAGAAAGGGACATGAAGTGAGACCTAGGCCAGTCAACACTTTTCAAACACAATCTGCCACCTCCACCTCCCTGAACAGGGAAATTCAAGCTAAGATGTGCACTCTATGACTACTAGAACATCAGACCTGGCCTGAACTGGACCTTTTTAGTCCTCCGTGGCTCTCCCACAGCTTGACTTATCTTCCCATAGAAATCTAAACCAGTGTTAGTCATGCTCCTTCATGTACCGGTGGTGGTGAACTCCTGTAACAGGTGAAAGACAACTCTAAGGGGTACAGTGCAAAAGAAGCTGTAAAAATACAGAGAGCAACTACCACTCCTAGGGCTGAAGGAAAAGCGAACAAAGAAGAAACTCAGAAAAGAGGCTCTCGTCCTGTCTGAGATTCACATTTCTGAATAGAGAATATAGTTGCCACAGGAGCCTGCTGCCTGGAGCTGTGGTGAAGAAACTGGCCTCCACTAATTCGCAATGGCCACCACCAACGTGGTGATAAAGAGACTGACTGCAGCCATGACCAAAATGGTAGCAAAGAAACTGTTGCTGAACAAGGAAACTGGCATGCTTAGGTGCTGCGTCAAGGAAAAAAAGTCCCTTTTTCCTCTTCCAGCCTTGCAATGTCCCTCAAGCGCCCTCTACTGGCAGATCTCAATATCCAGTTAGCTGGCAAAAGAAAAATGTAGTCTGCAGAGTGCAGTTCCCAGGGGAAGGAAAGGGAGGTTTGCAGCTCAGAGGCTGTAAATTAATAAGTGGTACACTCGGGAAACAAAGTTCTGTTTCCTTTTAAAGTGATCCTTACTCAGGCTAGCATGATCTTCACTACAAAACTCTAAATGAGCAGTGGGACTAGGTATGACCTAGGAAGGGAATAGCCAGGACTTGCTTCTAAGTAGAGATGACTCCTGGGATAAATGCTGCAGGATATAGACGGTTGGAGGGCTTGGGAGAGAGGTTGATATTTCAGGCAGAGATATCAGTATGAACAAATGCAGAGCACGAGATACCCTAAGTTGTCACAGAGTCCTGAAAGCCATGCTAAGTTATTTAAACTTTAATCCAAGGGTAATGTTGGATAAGAGTAACATGACCAAATTTGTAATGTAGAAAGTTTACTTTATCTCTCTGTTGCACTATGACGTCTTCCATTTAGGATAAAGAACAAATTTCTTTAACATGGAATAAAACGGCCCTCCCTACCTCACCCAATCTGGATTTCTCCAGTATCATTCCACCCATTACCACCCTCATCCAGTCATACTGTCTTTCATGCTTTTTTCTTGCCTATGGATGTTTTCTCTTGTTGGTCCTTATTTCACAACTCCTTTATCTCCAAACTATTAATTCACCCACACCCCTCAAATCATCCTCTATTTGTCCTTCTGAGTCAGTTTAGACGTCAATTCCTTTTTGGAATTGACCCTAATAATTGACCCAAACTCTAATAATTTCAGGTTAGTTGCTTCTCTTCTGCGTTTCCATTTATTTTCTTCCTTCTCTCTCTCTTTCTTTCTTTATGTTTATATGACACACCAGGGTTATGTTATAAATACATATACATCATTAACTTTTCATTTTCTTCAAGCATTTATCACAGCTGGAAGTGTATTTATTAATTTGCTTGATTATTCTCTGTCATCGTCATCCTCCACCAGAATACAAGCTCCCTGAGCTCAAGGACGTTGTCCACCTTCGCCATCACTGTGTCCCTAGAACCCACTACAGTATCTGGCTCATAATAGAAACTTTATAAATATTTACTGAGCCAGTGATAGATACTATTTTTTAAGGAAAAATTTTCCACATTGCTACATAGTCCCATGCAATATGTGGGGCATATTTATACTGAAACATTATTCACAGTTCATCTGAAATTCAAATTTAACTGGATGTCCTGTATTTTATCTGGCAACACTATCCTAGGAAACTTTTTTGATATTCCACGACTGGGGTAATGGTCCTACAGGCTTCTAGCAGGTAGAGGTCAGGGATGCCGCTAAATATCTTAGAATGCACAAAAAAGTCCCTCCACTGAAAATAATTATCCGATCCAAAATGTCAATAGTGATGACGCTGAGAAACTCTAAACTCAATAGTTATGAACTTGATGGGTCCCTCGCAGACAGACAGCGCCTAAAATATCTAAGTTCATTTTCCGTTTGAAAAGGCAGCGTGGGGTTAGGGACAGCACGGCGTCCATGGCTGGAGGCCCGGCTTTAAAACCCTGCGCACAAAACTTCTTGCCCATAATAATGGGATGAAAACAGCCAGCAGGTGAAGGCAGCATGTCGAAAGGATTGCATACCAACAGCATTGTGAATGGCAAAACGCTCTACACACACTGGCTAAGTCGGGCAACAACGTCCAGTAGCTCAGGCGTCTCAGACACAGAGACGTCCCTTAGGTCCCGACTGCTGTAACTAGGAAGATGTTGGGAAACATACCGGAAGCGGCAGGGAGCCTGAAGAGTCCTCCCCTAGCAACCGTTGTGAAGGAAGTGGTTACGGCAACCGTGTCCGTTGCGCCTGCGCGGAGGCGCCGTCTGCTGACGTGGAGCTGGGCCATGGTGGCCTAGCCCGGCGCGCGGCGGGGAACTAGAGAGCAGCTGGGGTGGTAGAGCAGCCGCGGAGGTCCGGATGGCGGCGCCGCTCTGTCGGCGTCGGGAGGCCGTGGCTACCGATCGGCGCTGCCTGGCACTATTGCTGGTGCTGCTGCTGGCGCGGCCTGCCGGGGCCCTGGTGGAGGGACTTTATTGCGGCACGCGCGACTGCTACGAGGTGCTCGGCGTGAGCCGCTCGGCGGGCAAGGCGGAGATCGCACGGGCCTACCGCCAGCTGGCCCGGCGCTACCACCCCGACCGCTACCGGTCCGAGCCCGGCGACGGGGGCTCTGGGGGAACGCCTCAGAGCGCCGAGGAGACCTTCTTGCTGGTGGTGACCGCCTACGAGACTCTCAAGGTGAGAGGCCTGGGCTTTGCGGAAGGGCTGCGAGGACCCGCGGCGGGAAGCGCGTGGCGCGGCGCCAAGTACCCGAGGATTCTAGGCTTTCCCACCCAGCCCGAGCAAGGAGCCGACTCGGCTCATTGACGAGGGTGGGAATCCCCCTCAGGCTTTGGGGGGACTGTTTACCCCTCCTACCAGGGTTTGGAGATGGGCAAGTGATTTTGCCGCGCTGTCCCCCCTGAAAAGGTGTTTCCTTTTCTTTTTGTGACAGTCACTGTTATGCTGAGCATTTCAGTAACGTGCAGTTCATACTTGGAAAAGGGTGATTATTATTACCAGGATCTGTGATAGAACGAGCACAGGAAAGGTCTCAGCATATTGAATGACACCGAACGCGCTAATTTCACCTGGCAGAAATTTGGTTTCTGTGTATAATATTGTGACATTTAGTTTGGGTTTAAAGAACCAGAAAAACAAAACAAACACTGAAAAGAATCAAGAATAGGCAGAAGACCGGATGCTTGACCTTTGGCCCTGACACTCATTTGTGACCTAAATGACTTAGTACGTCCCAAGAGGTGTTTCTTCATATTAAGGCCTTAAGACTTCCTCACAGAGTTATTACCAGGATTAAATGTTAAGTGTGAGAAACCCCTTGTATACAACTTGTGATTTAGTAGGTGCTTAATGAATGCTGTGCTTAACATTTGGGGATGAGCTCTAACTTGTAGTGAAAGGCTCTGAGAATTTCCGGTAGGAAATATGTGAATATGTGTTTTGGCATTTGACAGTTTTGTTGAGTTCTGTGGTAATGGGGACGGGGAAATTTAACCGGATGCCATTGTCTGCTATTGTTGCAAAAAAAAAAAAAAAGATACTATGATAAATATGTCACACTTAGTGGAGAGGTTACTACTTCAAGTTGTAAGTTAATTCTTTCTAGTCTTTTTTTTTTAAGGTTAAGTTTTCCATATTGCTATATAGTCTGCTTTTAATGACTACTTTGATTGGGATGACTATAATATAGCCATGGATTATTTCTCCAGATTAGTTTTCCAGAGGTGAAAATACTAAATCAAGGAATTAAAGGCTCTTCATTCATGCTTTACAGAATTGTTGGAATCATAAATGAATATGCCTAGTTCACTAAATTCTCACTAGCATTATGACATTGTAATTCTTGTTGACAGTTAAATGAGTGGGCAGGGACTGAGAAAGTGCTGTGGGCCAAAAGTCTTAAGTTCCCACTATTTAGGGTCTTTGAGGAAAACCTGAGAAAAATGGGAAAGAAATCTCTCCCTCTAGCCCAGCATATGAAGTCCCAACCTGTTTTTTATGCAGTGAAGAAAAATAATGGTTAAGAGAAGCTGCAGCAGTCCTTTTGGTGGTGCCTCAAGGCCTAGTGGCACATGAAGAAGCCCTGGGCAGATGGAAGACTTTGGAAAGCGAGGGTAGAAGAAATGCTGCAATGATTGTGTTTTGCTGGGTTTTGTGGGTTTAGATTTGGCGTGAGAATGATGAACATGTTGGTAAGAACATTGAAAACAAGTACCAAGGTTGGGGGTAGGAAAAGAGATAATTGAGAAATTCTTTCCCAAAAGGACCCCAGGATTCTGAATATTCTTGCCATTTTCTTGAAGAGACTTTAGGGCAAATTTGGAGGACTGATCTTTTGGGTCTGTACAGCTGCCTCAAGGTTTTTACCCCTAAAGTTTAACACTGATTTGTCAGCCAATAAAAATAATTTGTTCACTCAAGAAAAGAACTCTTAGGCGACTAAAAACTAGTATGTCTGGAGAAAGTGGCACTTTTCCTCTTGGTCCCAAGGGAGGTTTGTTGTGGTGGCTACATATGCCTCTGGATAGGGAATTAGAGTTGCAGGGGATGGGGGATTTTGTAGCTCTCCCATCTCCACCCTAGCAGTATTACTGCAAAAGAATGAAAATTATTTGTGAGAGAGAACAGTTGCCGGTATGGTTTGGACCCTTGAATATCAGATCTGACTGAACTCTATGAAAACCTCTAGTTTGAAATTACAGAGATGGACATGGATTAGCTCCTCCAGGAACTCTTTACATCATTGCAGATGCTCACTCCTGGAATAATGAAAAGAACTTTTTTGTTTTCAATTTTATTGAGATCTATTCACACATCACACAAACAATCCAAAGTATATAATCACCAGTTCGCAGTGTCATCAAGTAGTTCTACATTTATCACCATGATCAATTTTAGAATATTTATGAAAAGAACTTTGACTTGCTGTGTGTGGAAGTGGTTATTAAAAACTAACAGGGTTTCTCGCCTGCTGTGCTGGAGACCCGGGTTCGATTCCCGGTTCCTGCCCATGCAAAAAAAACCCAAAAAAACAAAAAACTAACAGGGTGGTGTGAGTTTATTTCTGTCATATTGGAGAATTGTGAGGAAATTGTCAGAGAATACTATGCAAAGATCTAATGAATTAATTGAAGTCATCCAATTTGGAGAGCCTCAACCTTTCAGATTATTCCCTTGAGGCAAGGAGGATGTAATCATTGTTTTGCTTGGATTATATCCTCAGGCTGGAAACAGAGTATGTGCCTGTGATAGAAGTCTAGGTGGCCTTTGCTAAGGGAATATCGGATTGAATAGTGGCGAAAGTTGGTGAGTTCCAGTGGATCTGAAATAAAACTGAATGTAGAATTCTGTCTAGAGTTCCAGATAATCATTTATGGAGGCAGCAACTGCAGACCTATACTATAAACAACTATAAAGTTTTTTCCCTTCTTTTTGTTTGCTATTTTTGTTGTACTCTCTTTGATCATAAAGATTAACAGAAAATTTTTGAAGGGGTTATTTATCTATAGAGCCAGCGAAATAGGAAGGGAGCTGGAATGGATATGTCCCCTTTTGAAGCCATGTTCAGTTATTTCTGGTATTTGAGGGAAAAAGTTGATTTCATATTTGTTTGAGAATGAATGAGTAACTTGCATCTCTGCAGCAATTTAACAGAAATTATCTATTCCTTGAAAATTGAAATATCTTAGTTGTAAATTCATTGGAGCCAAGAACCTTTTTTTCTCTCCCCATGATTTATTTGTTTGTTTGTTTTCTCAGTTTCTTTTATTACTGGTCTGTTCAAGTTTCGGTACTTTTAATGTATATCATTTGAGAAGCTATGTTATATCCTCATTATAACTTGATAGTGGAGTTCTACCCAAACTTCTAATCAAAGATGAATATTGATAATAAATATGTCACCAAAATGGGAATTATATTTGCATAAGACGTTGGTGGATTTATGACTGAGATTGTGTTGGTCAAATAAATGCTCCTTTGAGAGAGATCTTTTTAGATGGTGCCTGTTAAAAGATAAGTACACTAACTGATTTAAACACAGTTGGTTGGTCATTGCTGTTTTAGCAATGAAGATTCTACCTGTGCATAGAGAGGTTGAGGGAAACCAGAAAAAGGAGGATAGATAATGGAAGGCAAAAGCATTGGCATAGATGCTTTCACCAAGTTATGCTTCTTCACATTCCCAAATAACTTAGAATTCCAGATCTCAGGAGGACTTCAAACTATTACGATTTCACACACAGTTTTATATTTGTTTTGTAATATAAGTTAAGACAATTCAATAATATTTAGTGTATTCAGCCACTGGTGGTTTAGGGAATTCATGAACTTTGGAAGTTAAGTAATTGATCTCTCACTTGCTGTGTCAACATTGGATCCCTGGGTGTAGGGGAATCTAGTCCCATTTACATGTTTTTTATGTGGATATAGCACTTATCACACTGTACTTATCCCTACAAAACCATGTTCCTCCATTTTAAAAAAGTTTTTTTTTTTTTGGTAAATATAACCTTAGTACCTAGTACAGTGTCTGGCATGTCAGATAATGAATGTTTGTTAAATGAAAACTCTTATATGGAGACAAATTCAGATAGAATGGAAATCGAAAATGAACTTCTGGCAATTTGGCATCCTTAAGTGAAGTCTACATTGTGACTACTTCATCCCAAAGTAATTGTCTTGATGAATGGTACAGATGAAGTAGACTGGATGGGTATGAATGAAAAGTTCTTACTGCTCTTCTCCCTTTGAGGAGAAAGTGTGTTCTGAGAGTTTTTAAATGAAAATTTTTTTTATCATTTTTGAATGTAGATAAGAATTGGGTGAAATATGAAATATGAGAAATGGCATAGAAATAACAACTGAGGGAACAGGTGGAAAGGGTGCATTTAGAAAAACTGATAGGCAAAAAATGGGTTAATAGTGGAATTTGACTGCATTTTGCAAGATCACAAGAGTAGGGCATAGAAAATGTCTTGTAGGTTTTATTGCAAAGAGTGTTGTACAGTAAATAGAAAGAATTAATTAGAGAGAGCCACCTTCTCCTCTCCAGCCTGGTCTTGGAAGAGAAGTGTCACTAGAGCACTTCAGTTTCTTTTTATCAGTCTGATGGATGTGGCAGACTTTAACACTTAGGGAGACTGTAGCTAAGTAGGGATTTGAGAGCCTGTTGCCTTGTTAGGTTACTGTTTATTGTTCATTTCTTACTTATTACGTAAAATATACTATTTTCTCACTCAATCCTTTCTTTATCCAGTACTGTCATAGATGCTGGAGGAGGAGACCAAAACAATGAAAAAGGTACAGTTCCTGCCTTTAAGCTCTTAATATAACAAAGGAGACAAATGCTTATTGTTTGGTTATTATTTATTTAAGTTATATAATAAAAGTATGTGCAAATTGCAGCACTGGGAGGATGCAATTATGTCTAATTGGGAGGTTGGAGAAGGATGTACTCTTTGAGCTGGATCTAGAACAGTCCCAGGTTGACGTTGAAAGGACATTTCTGGGTAAAGGGAAAACTTGATCAACAGAAGCATGGAGGCATGAACGAGCAAGGCTTGTTCCGGAAATAAGATAGTTTGGTGAGGTATAATAGTGACTGTATTTTCCCCAGCAGTGGTTACTTTTATCATATTGCTCTTTGTTTTGGCAAGGAAAATACCTAACCATACTTATTAATATTATTATTTTTCTTTTCCAGTATCAATTCAAATTTTAATCAGTTGTTTATAATAATTGGGTATTCATAAAAATATCATGAAATCTTTCTATGACAGTTATAATGCTTATAAACAGCCAAATTAAGTAAAGTTATAGACCAAGTTGGCAAATAGTTATCATTTCACATACCAGCTCTGATTAGTCATGACGACCTGGGACCCTCCTAAGGATTTTGAGGCCTTGTCTGGTTTTAGTGGAAGAATGGCATGTTTGATAATGATTTTTCCCATAGGCCTAGAAGC
>PVIY010014438.1:0-56466 GCA_004026745.1 Myrmecophaga tridactyla
TCTTTCTGGCTGCTTCCTGCTGTAATGGGGCAGTGTGGGGTTATAGGCTGGAACTGTCATGGCCAGGGGAGTGGGGAGGCTGGCTATAGGAATCTGGTGAGGAAGGCAGGTGATGATAATGATGCAGGAGCATTTGGTTGGCTGCTACCCAGGATAGTTCCTTCATGTATCCCTGAAGGAAACTGAGGAGGCAGGGAGCGCATCCAAGATGGAGAGAGGTGAGTCCGCCAACAGTAATGTTTTAATATTCTTCCATCAACAGTAACAAATGTACCACACCAATGCTAAAGGTTAATAAGAGGGGATGATAAGGGGTATGAGATGTGTGGGGTTTTTTATTTTTTGAGTAATGAAAATGAGCTAAAATTGATTGGGGTGAGGAATGTACAACCATGTGATGATACTGTGAATCATTGATGTACACTTTGGATAGGGTGCATGATACGTAAATATATCTCAGTAAAACTGCTGGAAAAAAAACTAAACCAAGATCCATCCTCACAAGCCCTAAATAATCTAAAACAAAATTTAATCTATCTGGAAGGCATATAGGATAGCACTCAAAAGTAGGAGAACACACACATCGTGTATGACAATGCTATATTTTCAGAAAAAGATATTATTTTTCTGGAGCCTCTGGATCAACCTAAACTTTCACAAAGATTTTGAGGAAGTTTATATGAGAAATTTCTAAACCCATTCTTCAGCCAATTCCTAATGATGCCAGTAACAATACTCCCAAATCTTGAAATCCTTATTTACTTGCAGAAATTCTAAATTAATATAAATTTTCCCAAGTTATAAGATAGTATTCATCCAACTGATAAATAAGTTCTGAAGAAATGTATGGACATTCATTTATTTGACAGGAACCATTCAAAACAATTTCCACTACAATGACTTGCAAGAAACTGCAATCATTATTAAGTGTGAAGAAATCAATATCCTTAGAACTTCCAATCATAAAGATTCCAACAGTTCCCTAGAGTTCATCTCATTCCTCTTTGTCTCTTCTCCAAATTGTGCTGATAGAATATTGAAGAGACAGAGACTAAATTATCTTGAAAAATATTAATCAATAAGACCCTTTAGCCTCCTTGAGTCATTAACCAGTATTAACAAGTATTGAGTATTAACAAGAAATTCTTCTATCTAAAGCAAAAACCTCATGATCTTGCTTTATATCCTTTCTTCATCTTCTATAGCCTTAGAAAGTCAATTTCAACAAACTCAATTATATAAATGATTCAAAATATGCAGAATTCTTTGTCAGTTATGGTGTTGGTAGTTCTAAGAGCTAGGTAATTGAACAATTTATTTTGGCCCTTATTCGGGCATTTGGCACTATTAAAACACATTTGAACTTTCTGGGAAAAAAATTTATTTCTTCTGCACTACTTCTAATTTCATTCTTTTCAAATTTGTTGAGGACCTACTAAGATAGGTCCACTACCACAGATAGACCATCTGTCCATCTATCACAGATAGACCACTATGATAGAAGCTGGCACAGATACAAAAAAGTCTGGTGTTTGCATGCATTACTGGCATTTTTCAAATCTGAATCACTATTTTATCCTTCTCTGGAGCCTTCCCAGAGAAGAATGCATTGATTTTGAGGGACTTGAGTGGAGCATGAGTGACTATCAACTCAAGAATATTTCATTTCTCAGTCTCTCTAAACCTTTGAATTCCCCATCTCCTTAAGTGTCTTTTTAGTCTATAATACCAGAAAATTCCTTTATTTTCTAGGTCCCACCACATATAGAGAGCATGGATAAAAAATAATCCCCAAATTTGATCACCCCTTACTGTACTTCTGCACCCCCTTTCCCTAACACCTTCTTGATGGCCTCCTTAATATCTTTGTTTCTCAGAGTATAGATCAGAGGATTAACACTGGGAGTAACAATTGTATAGAAAAGAGTAAGGAACTTGCCCTGGTCCTGGGAATAAGTGTTTGCTGGCTGGAGGTACATGTATATGATTGTACCATAGAAGAGAGCAACAACAATTAAATGGGAGCTACAAGTGTTGAAGGCTTTCTTTCGCCCAGCAACTGACTTGATCCTAAACACTGCTTGTGCAATGTAACCGTAGGAGATGAGGATGAGAATGAGTGGTACCAGGATGATAAAGATTGCCAAAGCAAAAGCCAGTGCCTCAAGGGTCATGGTATCTACACAGGCCATGCCAATCAGTGCTGGCATTTCACAAAGAAAGTGGTCCACCCTCCTGTGCCCACAGCGGGGTAGCATCAAAGTCTGGGGTGCCATTATAAGAGAATTACCAAAGCCACTCAACCACGCCACTGAAGCCAGTTGCCCGCAGAGATGTGGATGCATAATAATGGTGTAGTGCAGGGGTTTGCAAACTGCAGCATAGCGGTCATATGCCATGACAGCCAGGAGAACACACTCCACCCCTCCCAGGGCCAGGACAAAGTACAGCTGGATAGCACAACCCAGATAGCTGATGGTCTTATCTGAGCTCCAAAGGTTGTAGAGCATCTGAGGGACGGAGCCTGTCGTGAAACACATGTCTAGGAATGAAAGATTGGCCAAAAAAAAATACATTGGTGTGTGAAGACGGGAATCCAGAGCAGAAAGCAAGACAATGGTCATGTTGCCAAGAAGAGTTAATAGATAAAAAGTGAGGACAACCACGAAGAGGATCAGTTCCAGGTGGGGACGGTCGGAGAAGCCCACCAGGATGAAGCCTTCAAAAGAACTTGTATTGTCTTTTTCCATCACCTGTGACCAAATATTACCTGTTGAGAGAGAGATGAATAACTGTGAAGAACATAGGTGTACGCCTCAAAAATGGAATGACTGTGAAATTGTAGAATGGAGCTGTATTAGTTTGTTAATGCTGCCAGAAAGCAATATACCAGAAATGGAACAGCTTTTAAAAAGAGAATTTAGTAAGTTACAAGTTACAGTTCTAAGGCCATGAATATGTCCTAACTAACTAAGAAATCAGAGAAAGATACCTTAGCTCAAGGAAGGCCAATCTGGGAAGGCATGTAGCTGGCATCTGCTGGTCCTTATTTCCGGTTCGTTGCTTCCAGCTTCTGATGACAGTGGTTTCCTCTTAAGTGTCTGTGGGCCTTCACTTAGTTCCTCTGGGACAGGACTCTGGGTTCTGGCTTAGCATCTCATGGGAAGGCACATGGCGACATCTGCTGGGCTTTACCTGTGTCTAGGCATTTGCTTTCACTTCAGGCATCTCCAAACTTCCTTGTCTCTCTCAACTCTGAAGCAACTGTTCCCCAAGCAGCTGCATCTGAGGTTTCTTCAAAATATTTCCCCTTTTAAAGGACCCCAGTAAACTAATCAAGACCCACCATGAGTGGGCAGAGTCACATCTCCATCTAATCAAAAGGTCACACCTACAATTGGGCATGCCATGTCTGTGGAAAAAAATCTAATCAAAAGTTTCCTGCCTATGGTATTGAATCAGGATTAAAAGAAATGGCTGCCCCCACAAGATTAGCTCTGGATTAAAACATGGCTTTTCTGGGGTACATAATAGTTTCAAACTGGCACAGAAGCCTCCCTTGGAAATGCTGGAGGCTTGACCCAGACTTTCAGTAGGTACTGATTAAGTCATTACTTGTTCTGAGGAGCATACAGTTATTTTTGTAGGGAATGGGGGAATTTTGTGCTTTGATTATCTAATAACATTTTGCATTACTCTTTTCAATTTGGCAAGATATAAAAAAAATTCTGTCTGAAGTTGATTATCTTAGGAATAATCACCCTACATTTACATTTTTTACTCTTTATGGGGTGAAATCAGTTTCTCCTGATCATATATGATCTGTGAATAGGCTTAATGATCTTTCTGTCTGGTTCAGGGACCCAAGCTTGCTGTTAGGTGAAACCTAATTCTAAATACTATCTCATCGATGCTGGGAAACCTAGAAACATATCCAAGTCAACAGGTTACAAGCGATCAAGCAAAATTTTAGGGAGAAGATGACCTCGTCATTGATTATATCCATAGCTCTGATTCCATCCATTATTTTTGCTGGAGCATTACCTTAACATTCCCCACATGTGTTAGACAAGATAATAATTAATAGCTTCATCATCACCTCAATATCCCCTCTACCCATAACTATCTTAAACCTCTGTGATAAAATGTTTTACATTGCTGAAGTGTATTTTAACTTGGGGATTGGATGACTTTTCTGAAGTTGAGAAGTTTCTTCTATAAAGACGAGGTACATACAAATAAAGCAATTCCCAGAACTCAATCCCAATGGAACTAATATCCAGCATGCTTTTAACGTCCTTTCCCTTCCTCTTATTCACATTTCATTCTCACAAATCACTCCACTTCAAAGAAGCCTATACAGGTTATTTTATTCTGTCTCTTATAATCCCATAGAACTGAAAGCTTTTATGTGTTCTATCGTAGTCTGCACTTGCAATTAAGTTATTTGGCAATAGTTTTATGTCTTAGGGTGAGAATGCTGTACAGTGTAAATTACCCAAGGACAGAGTCCATGTTTACTAATATTTTTGCGTATTTTCCAAAGTGGTTAATAAAAAGTAATAGGGTTGTGACTCACTTTTATTAAAAAGATTATTTATTTCTCAGGTGCATTGGAGCACAAAATAGGTTTCAAATCCACAGCTCTAAAAATGCTTGGTCATAATTAAATCATGATGCGGAATGTGTTCCCAACAAAAGCATTAAAATTTTGTACGAAAACACTTCGACATTTATTGATATTTAAAGTATTGTCAAGGTCATCACTGCAGAGGCTACAACAAGCTTCTTTGGTGGTTATGAATTGATGTGATGAATATATACTTCAGGCAGATAGACAATCCCCAGATTTAATAACTGAAGACTATCACTTATTATCAAGCCAGCATTGTTAGCAAGGGCTTTCCCTTCACCTCTTGTAAAATGGAAACTTTAAAAAGTGATATTATGCAATGACTAAAAAAGAACACACATGTATATACAAGTTAAAATGAACTAGGACTTGAAACACAAAACTGATGACAGTGGTTGCCTCTGGAGAGGAAACTGGATCAAAAGCTGGGATTTTTCTCTATATCTATGTCTTATTTCTTTAAAAATAGCTGGAAAGAAATATCACCAATACCTATTAATTGTGAATGATGGGCGTATGGTTTTTTTTCCTATTAGTTTGTAAATTTGTACATGTTTAAAATATCTCAACATATAAAAGAAAGCATAATAAACTAGATATTAGTGCTAATTAATATTTATGAATTTGTTATGAACTAGGCACTGATGTTAACAATTTGATATAGTTTACCTCATTTCATTCACAAAACAGCCCTAGGAAGTCTGTAGTTTTTCTCTTCTTTATTACAAAATAAGCCACTGAGGCCAAGAGAATAATGAAATTGCTTGTCCCACATTACATGCCTGCTACAAGGAACCACAGTTGGAATTCTGCAGTTCATTCCAGAGATCACTCCATTAATTAGAACTCTAATTAAAGAGTTAGGCAGCACAATGTAAAGAAACTAAATATGTTGTAAAATTGAAACTACATTTCAAAGTTTAATATGAAGAGTATTATTACCTATAAATTGATTAAAGCAAATGGCTGTTATGGTATTACAAGCAAAGATATAGATAGTCATTTTTATTCAGAAAAGAAGAAAAACAATTAAAACTTACCTAGTATGATATTAATACTAAGTACACTAGCAACAGAAACTCTGCCAACACAATCTTAGCCCTGGTGTCATCTGGCCCTACTGGAAAGGAGTGCAGGGCAATTCTGATTGGCAGTCGAGTGACCATGCCTGTGATTGTCTCATTTCATAGGTAACGCACTCATTATCCTGATGACTGTGTGTAAATATTTTTGTATGTATGTATGTGTGTATGTTTGTATGTATGTATGTACATGAATGTTTATTAACCATAAAGTAGAGTACAAATCCAAGTTATTTTTTTCCTTATTTCTTAAATCAACCCACAAACCCACAAAGCATGAGATCACTCAAGCAGGATTGTTTCATGAATTTCTCATTCAGATTCAAGGTGTTCCTGGTAGTTAACCCATCTATTTAATGTCTGCTTTTCTCCTCATTTTATCACATCAATATTTAATCCCTTCTCTTCTTTACCAAGCCTTCTCTTTGTGAGGGCTGTATTCTTGCATTTCTGCCAGTGATTGCACTTGATATAACTAATGACCAATCCCCTTGTTTGCCAAGAATATTATTTTAAATGGTACATGTGTTTATCCTTATTTGTGGTTAACAGAATGACTTCTAAACATAATGATATGACAGTTTCTTCAGAAGAGCCATAAAGATTAATTATTTAATTGTAGTGGCCCAATGTATGACTATGGCAATTAAAAATTTTCATGTTCTGAAAAACAAATTTATACACCCTCTTTGACTTCTAAAACCTTGACCAATAATGTCATATCACAAGATATTTTTAATAATTGAATCAAATATTGCCCAATATCAACTATTGCCTAATTTGATTTCCAAAATGCCAGAATAGGGATTTATTTCTTAGAATGGCTAGAAGGATGAATTTTCAAGTCCCAGGGTTAGAAGATGGGTGGGGACTTCATAGCTAGATAATTTGCTTATCCTTTGCCAAATGGAACATGAAGTAAATGCAAAGCAATAGGAAATCCAGGAGACAATTTTATGTTTCCTTTATTGACTAAGTTGCAGTTCAAAAACCCCTGTATCAATAATTGACTCTCACAATTAGAGTTCATTATTCAATGTACTCTTTTATGATGCAGTGCTATAATATTTTTATTCTTAAGATTTTCCAATTCAGTAGATTCCACTGCTTTCTAAATTCATTTTTCGAATCAGTTAGCTCAAAGTCTCTCCAGATTCATTATGGAATGAGTGATATTAAAACACAATCTTTAAAATTACTCAAGACTATATAAATAAAATGTGTAAACATTTAGACTGAGAAGTATTGACATAATAGCCCATGATTCAGCCATAGTCTAGATTTGGAAAAAAAAAAGATAATAGGATAATTTAGAGTCCTAAGCCACATTTCTGCTGACACAGGATCTTTAACTCACCAAATTTGACTGCAACCTCAGAAATGCAATGTCCATGATTCCTTCTCTTTCTCGCAACTTCACTTAGAAGTCCAAGTGGGATGACCAGAGTGAATCCAGGAGAGGATAAAGATGACATTTAGGAAATCTATGAGAAATGAAAGAAGAAAAAAGGGGCAACAGGATTCCACAGAGGTGAATCTGGATCAATAAAGAGAGAATGTAGATGAGCACACAATGGTTATACCATCTGAGGGCCCCAAACACCCACATACCCCACCTTCCAGCCCCAGACAAGGAAAGGACTGGGGGTTTCTCTGAATTACACTTAGCACAGGGAACGCTTAAAGATCAAAGGATCCAAGTTTGAAAAGGAAGAACTTATGGGTTTCAGGCTTGATGTAGAATTGAATACCTCCTTTTCTGCTTCACCCTATGGAATTAAACTTTATTTTCAAAAATTCCCTAAACTAATTATCTCTAACAAAGGTTTGGAGAGTGTATCGTCCCAGAAGAAATATCACTTTTCCCAACACACACACAGAATACAGATTCACCCTAGAGAGACTGAGAGGGAGCACCAAATCTCCCTTCTTGTCTATTTCCATTAAGTAGACCAGAATTTAGTAAGCATTAAGAAAGGAAAACATCTACCTCATAGTCAGAATTCATAATAGAACCTAGAGTCAGGGAAGAGCTGTTCCAGCATCTATGTGTGCCTTGGTTTCCTGTTAGGATATATATCTTTACTACTTGCGTA
Source organism: Myrmecophaga tridactyla (assembly GCA_004026745.1). Lineage (NCBI taxonomy): Eukaryota > Metazoa > Chordata > Mammalia > Pilosa > Myrmecophagidae > Myrmecophaga > Myrmecophaga tridactyla. The sequence continues at coordinate 7,812 of PVIY010014438.1, forward strand.
GAGCTTGCAGTACAAATCATTCTATTTTTATTCTCCTTGCATGCCTCCAAAAAAAATTCCCCATAGAGTTTTGTTTTGTTTTATTACATATCAATGAGTATATTGGTCTGATGAGACTGAATCTTTTTCATCTAGGCAGGTTACTCAGATGGTTAAAAAAAACCTTTTAAAGCTTCTCACTAAGAGTAAACAAATAATCCAAAAGAACATTGTTATTTTAACAAAGTGAAAACCAAAATTCTTGTTTTGCATTAAGATACATCTGATAAGAAAATTATTAAAAATCTTATAAAAGTATAAAATCTTAACCACAACCAATAAAATTCACTTCCTACAAGACTTCTGCAACTTTCTTTATCCATCCATTTTGTTCTATACATTCCTGTTTCTCATTCTGCAACAATTAGTAATTTTACTTTAGGGGAAAAAGTACTCTTGTTCTACTTAACAAAAACACTTCCTGCATACTTTGATTTTTAAATTACCAAAAAAGATCTTTAAATCAATCTTCAAGCCAACATCCTACAAAACACAATTCTTTTTTTTTCTTCCCTGTGAAAAATGGCATATATACAAAAAAGCAATAAATTTCAAAGCACATCACAACAATTAATTGTAGAACAGATTTCAGAGTTTGGTATGGATTACAATTCCACAACTTTAGGTTTTTACTTCTAGCTGCTCTAAAATACTGGAGACTAAAAGAGATATCAATGTAATGATTCAGCAATCATACTCATTTGTTAAACCCTACCTTTTCTGTATAATTCCATCATCACCTTTGATCTTTCTCCAACTCTTTAGTGGTATTTGGGTTATGGCCATTCGAACTTTTTCATGTTGGAAGGGGCTGTCAAAAATATGGGACAGGGGTGTGGAACTAGCCGATATTCTAGAGAGGCTGTACCCTCTAGGTGTCAGGACTTAAATGGTCCAGGGACCCATATGGAGGGCATAGGTTCCTGGAAAATTATTCTAGTGCATGGAGCCTTTGTAGAATCTTATATAATGCCCTAGAAGTTCTTTAGGCTTGGCAGGAATGGTTTTGGTTGGGGTTTGGCAAGTTATGGTAAGTAGAAATGTCTAACTGAAGCTTGCATAAGGGTGACCTACAGAGTAGCCCTTCTTTATCATATTTTTTTACATTAGATTAATTTTCTATGCAATTGTAGGGTCCACAACAATAAAACTTAACTTGAAATTTTCTACTTATGAGAGGTATATATCAAGAGAAGGAAAACAAATGAAGGGAAGAAAAAAATTGGTTTTGACTTTTAAGGTTAATTCAAAACCAAAATTAGTTCCAAAATATTAAGATAACTTAATTTTCATTTGCCCAGTTTGGTGCAAAATCATTTAAATTATCTAAAAAAAAGTTACTATCCATCTGACTGACAAATGATTTAAACTAAGTCATTAGTATAAATTAATAGGTTTGGGTTTTAAAAAAAGACAGACAGTATGCATGGTCTGTCTCAGATCGCTTTACAATGAACACAATAGAAACATCTTCATCCCAAGAGCATATTTTCTATATTTAGCTATCAAAATCTTTTAAGGGAGATGAATCTCACATTTCACCTCTGCAGTCAAATATTTTGATACATATATTATAAAGGTGTTTTTTCTTAAAATATTATCTAAATTTTAATGATAATTATTATTCTATACTATAGTCTATTAACTTCAATGACCATTTCCAGGCATTTTGTCAACTTAAAGCAAAAATATCTAGATATTCCTTTGTCAAATACTAAGTTTCAAATATAAATGTTATTAAAGTCATGAAGTGTATTCTCAATACCACTAATTGCACTGGTGTATATGCCATACATAAGCTAGTATCAATAATATTATCATCTTCTTTATTTCATAAACAAATGACCTGCGATGATTTTTTTTCTATCAACAGATATTGAAATAGTCAAAACTATATCAATGTTCATACTTTATTCCAACAAACTTTTTGGCATTGTCAGATGAGTCATTCCCCTGAGAGTTTCTTGTACTATGTGAGATTTAATTATTAGCTTGTATTACTATCTCTGAGCCTAACATTTTTCTCATGGAAACTAGGGAGAAATACCTAGAGAATTTGATACACTCAAGAATTTCTTATCTGGGCTAATGAGTCCTCCTGAGAAATCAAAGAGATGAGGTCTTCATGGGTACCAAATTCAATGAAAGTTGAGGGGTTCTTAGACAAAGAAGAAAATTTAAAAGAAATCTTCAAAAAGAACCTTTTTTGCCATGTCATATCTGTCCTTCTTACTCACACTTGACCCATTACTATAACTAACATTATAAATTCATTCAAAGCCTTATATCTAAAACTTGAAACGCAGATAGTTGTAAAAGAGCTATTTTCTGTGAAATAAAAATATGATCCAGGAGCCTGTCCATGCCCCCCCAAATTTTTTAATAGAAAAAAAAATATGATCCAAAGGTTATAAATGATTACAAGAAATTCTTCCCAGCATATTACCATATGACATCTGTATCTGTGTCAGTAATATGACATCATAGACTGTCTTAAGAAAAAGAAATGAACTCTGTCAGCCATCTTTCCAAAAAAAAAAAAGGAATTTTATTTAAGTAAATTATATTTTACTGCAATTTAATCTAATTTATTATCACTATAGTTTTTGGGGAAGTGAAGAGTATATTATTGATAATACTTTCATCACATGTATTCATAAAATTTTATGTCAAATATCCATCATTCCTTTGAAGTTTATTTTCCAAACTTGCTTTTCTTGATTTTTACTTCTTTATAATCTGTCCAGTCACCAGGTTTTATAACATCAGTTTTCTTGGTCTATCCCCTTCCTGAATACTTACATTCAGTCTTCACATCTGCCCCTTCTTCCCTATTTCTAGTTTTCTTACCCTAGTCCAGTACCTTATTAACTGTTGCCTGGTTTGTTGCAAAAGGTTGCTTATTTATTAATCTCCAGCATCTTCCTACTCCAAATCATCTCTCACTTTGCTACAAAAGGAGCTTTTTAAATATATATGTCATAGCATATCTGTACTTCAAATCCTATCTATTACCTAGAGAAATATACACCTGTTCTTTAATATTGCTGTTGGTTCTGCAACAACTTACTTTTCCAGCTCTATCTAAAGCGCTCCTATTTATTTTATGCTCCAAGTGTATTGAATGACTCACCATTTTCCATACAAATCAAAACATTGAATCATTTACTGTGGTGGTCTGAAGCTGTGTGTACCCAGAAGAGCATGATCTTAAAGTTAATTCAAGCCTTTGGGTGTGGAGCCTTTGTAAGTAGGACTTTTTGATGAGACTAACTCAGGATGGGTCTCAATCCTATTACTAGAGTCCTTTATCAATGGAATAAATTCAAAGAGAGAGGGAAAACAGCCAAGGAAACAAGAAGCTGAAATCAACAAAATCAGAACAGAGGGGAGAGGCCATCAGATGCCACCAAGTTGCTGGCCATCAGACAGAGGAGCCAAAGATCCCCGGCAGCTGGTCCTCAGGAGGAAAGTATCACCTTGGTGATGGCTTGATTTGGACATTTTTTCTGGCCTCAAACTGCAAGCTAATAAATTCCCATTATTTAAGTCTTCACATTTCATGGTATCTACTTTCAGCAGCTTAGGAAACTAAAATATCTCTGGAAAATAAGTTGGAATAAAGAGAAAGGAGGAATAGCCTGTAAAGTTAGAATGCTTCAAACTCCAGTTCAGAAGCAATTAGTTCAGTCTTTAAAAAAAAAAAAAAAGAAAAACTTCAATTCCTATTGTGTGGGGTGAAAATTTGCTGTTCTAGTTTGCTAGCTACCAGGATGCAATAAATGAGGACCAGAAAGGCTTTTTTTTTCCCACGTGTCAGTCACTTTAATATAAAATGTAATTAAAATCCTCGATTACAAGAGCTCAAAAAGGAATAGGAAAACCATTGTGCTTTAATTTTATTACAAGTTTTTAAATCTGGGAAAATTCAGTTAAAAAAAAAAACTAATATGCTAATTTCAGCCCAGGGTTAATTTTTTTACAACCAAACTAAGAACTGCTACATGGAAACATCAATGCAACAAACAAGCAAAATTTGCAAACCCAAATCACAAACTTCAGAGTTAATTGTCAGGGCAAGGGACAGTCACAAATACCTCTAGAGCAATTGATGCCTCAGTTAAGTTTGAAAGACAATCCTGCCTCCTGTCAGGGTAGAGGAGAAATGTGCAAACAATTCTGCTTCAAGAAATTTCCAAAGAAATAGAAAATGCTATAGCCTTTACCACAAATGAAATTGCAAAGCTTCAACATATTCGATTCAATCCAAGGAGTACCGAATGTCAAATTGGAGCCAATGTTGGACTTGCACATTTAATTTCCAGCTATGCAACTAGCGGATCATAAGAGACTCATGTGTGAAAATTAGCTGTAGCAAGCTTTCTAGAAACATGAATTTTATGTAGCATGATTATAGAGCAATGAAGACATTTCTGCAGAATTGTTTATAAGTTTTTAAATGGGCAATATAAGGAATCAGGGTCTCTTTTCAAGGCCACACTTAAGCACTGTTTTCTGGCAATGACATCTTTACAGTCTCATTAATAATCGTTCACTTCTGTAGTTTCTATTCAGAGGCAACAGTATCAACAGAACAGAAGAGTGCTTTGAAAATTATTGCTTTTTTTATTTCTTTGCTTTGTATTGTTATATTATACAATTAAAAAGTTAAAAAATCAATAAATGAGGAGTATTGTGTTGGTTTGAAAGGATGTATGCCCCCTAGAAAAGCCACGTTTTAATCAAAATCCCATTTCATAAAGGTAGAACAATCCCTATTCAATACTGTGTGTTTGAAACTGTAATCAGATCATCTCCCTGGATGATGTGATTTAGTCAAGAGTGGTTGTTAAACTGGATTAGGGGATGACACGTCTCCACCTATTTGGGTGAGTCTTGAGTAAAAGCCATTCCATTTCTGGTATATTGCGTTCCAGCAGCTAGCAAACTAGAACAGGTGCATAACCCTTTCAAACTGGCACAATTGCCTTGAAGAGTTGTTGTGAAAGTTGAATGATGTAAGAAATATTAAAGATCTCACATCATCCCTGACATAAAGTGAATCTTTGATAATTGTATTACATGTATCTTTGCTTATGATGTTCCCGCAGATGGAAATATTCATTCTATCAAAATAATGCTAGAATAATCAAGGACCAGATGAAACATTCTTCCTTGAAAACACTTTTATTAGTCCCTGTTGTATTTGGCGATACTGTCATCTGGGTTCCAGAAGTGCTTTATTTCCAGTTTTATTTTAGCACATGTGCTGATTTGAAGTTGTTATGTGTCCAGAAAAGGCCAGGTTCTTTTTTTTTTTTTCCTTCCAGTCTTTTCTCAATACCCTTGCTAATGCATCAAGGGCGGTTTCATTCAATAGCAGTTCTTCCAAGTTATCATAATTTCAAGCAAGCTGGAGCATCAAGGAAGAATCCCAAACCTTATCAGGAATATCTTCATATAATAATTCAATGTATTTATCCATGTCATTGATGTCACTGACGCTAGCAACCTCATCAGTCTCCAGTTCTTCAAATGGAAGTGGGTCCTTAGGCTTGCTCAATTTTTATTTTTTCTTTGCCTGAAAATGGGGACAGTTCTGTAGGTAGCACAACAGCTGTTCTACCTCATTTAGTTTTTTTTTTTTTTTAATATTTTCATTGAGAAATCTTCACACACATACATTCCATACAAGGTGTACAATCAGTGACTCACTATATACTCACATAGTTGTGTATTCATCATCATGATTATCTTTTAGAACATTTGCAACACTCTACAAAAAGAAACAAAAAGAAAAAGACCATATATACCACACCTCCACCCCTCCCTCTCACCAACCACCATTAGTACCTCCATCCACCCAATTATTTTACCCCTTGTCTCCCCTATTATTCATCCATTCCCTACCCATATGTTTTTACTCATCTGTCCATACTCTGGGCAAAAGAAGCATCAGACACAAAACTTTCACAATCACACAGTCAGACTGTAAAAGTCATATATTTATACAAGGACCATGTTCTTTTAATCCACTCCTGTGGGTGTAGACCTATTGTTGGTGGGACCTCTAGATTAGGTTGTTTCAGTTGAGATGTGACCCAACCAATTCAAGGTAGGTCTTAATCCTTTACTGGAGTCCTTTACAAGGGGATAAAAGATAGGTAAAGTGGAAAGAGAGCAAAGAAAGAAATGCATGGAGATGTTAAGAGGGAACACACAGATGCTCAGAGAGAAAGCCACTGGAATCAGAAGTGAAAAGCAATGCAACCTGGGAGCAAAGGACCAACAGATGCTAGCCATGTGCCTTTGTGCTGGTTTGAAAGGATGTATGTCCCCTAGAAAAGCCATATTTTAATTCTAATCCCATTTTGTAAAGGCAGCCATTTCTTCTAATCCCTATTCACTGCTGTTATGTTTGAGACTGTAATTAGATCATTTCCCTGGAGATGTGATTTAGTCAAGAGTGGTTGTTAAGCTGGATTATGTGATAACATGTCTCCACCCATTCAGGTGGGTCTTGATTAGTTTCTGAAGTCATATAAAAGAGAAAACATTTTGGAGAATGAAGGAAATTCAGAGAGAGCACAGAAGAATGACATAGCCACGAGAAGCAGAGAGCCCACAAGCCAGTGACCTTTGGAGATGAAGAAGGAAAACTTCATGAAAGAGGAAGCCAGGAGAGAAAGCTAGCAGATGATGCCATGTTCGCCATGTGCCCTTCCAGCTGAGATAGAAACTGTGACTGTGCTCACCATGTATCTTTCCAGATGAGAGAGAAACCCTGAACATCATCAGCCTTCTTGAACCAAGGTATCTTTCCCCGGATACCTTTGATTGGACATTTCTATAGACTTGTTTTAATTGGACATTTTCTTGGCCTTAGATCTGTAAACTAGCAACTCATTAAATTCCCCTTTTTAAAAGCCATTCTGTTTCTGGTATATTTCATTCTGGAAGCTAGCAAACTGGAACAGTCTTGCTATTTGACAAAGGAACCCTGGATGCCAGCAGCCTTTCTTTAGAGAAAATATCCTATTGATACCTTAATTTGGACATGTGCATGTCCTTGAAGGCCTTAAGTAAACTAATAAATCCCCATTGTAAAAGCCAATCCATTCCCGGTATATTGCATCCCAGCAGTTTTAGCAAACTGAGACAGCACATATTATCTTCCATATTAGAGTATAGTTTACTTTTGGGCGGAGGAGGTTATGCTGTATGTCAGGGTCACATTTCATTCTTTTTCCATGTGAATATCCCATTAATACAGCACCATTTGCTGAATTTTATTCGTTTGTTTTTGTGGGTTTCTTTTGGTGGTTTTTTTTTTTTTTGGTTGGTTGGTTTGTTTACTGATAATGTGTATTTTATTTAAAACAGGTAATGCCAGGAGAGACTGCATTAGCATTTTAAAAAGCCAAAAATTCTACTGACAAACCAGTAATCAGAATTTCTACACACAGCTTGTGCCATTTGAAGGTGGACAGTATTTCCACAAAATACAGGTACGACTAAATCTAAGCATTGTTGATAAAGATAAATAAAACTGTTCAGTACAAAATCAACTGCAGTATTTTAGCAGATATTCATAATTCCTGACAAACCATTTCTTCTAAACTTTGAACTGCTTTTATTTTATTTGTTCATACCAGGTCTGCAGAGAGGCAATCAAATGGATATCAGCTTTTAAGATTAGAACTAATTGTTGATTCTCAATCCTTAAAAGCAAAGCTCAGTCTGAGATAAAAAATGCCATTAGTCCATCACAGAACTTAGATATTTTAACAGTATACTTTTATTAAAGGCAAGAAATGAGCTATCTTCTTGGTTTCTGTTACAGTTAATGCAATAGAAATCTTATTAAACAAATACCATTCTTTAATTTCTAGTGCTTCTGTTTTGAAGAACAATGGCTTAATCCACAAGAGGAAGTAGATATGCCGCTGTTTTTCTACATTGATCCTAAATTTGCTGAAGATCCAAGAATGGCAAATGTTGATCTCATCACACTTTCTTATACTTTTTCGAAGCAAAAGAAGGGCAAAATTTGCCAGTTCCAGGCTATAATTGAAGTTAGTAGCTAAGTCTGGCTTCTAATTTGTGATTTTTGAAAAATCATGCTTTTTGCCTTCTCAGAGGAGAAATATTCTACTACAATATGAAACCTATTTTAAATATTATGTAGGGATAATTCTTCCCCTCCTCCTCCCAATTAATTTATCCCATATAAAACTAAGAGAACAAGTTCGATTTTTAACAAACTCCATTACTTCATAGTAACTGTGTAGCTGAAGATCATTTTTTGTCACCACTGGATGGTTACTGGGCAAGGATGGCAGACTCTGATTTGAACGTGTTGCTGGAATGGTCCTTTGACTAACAGGCTGCAGTACAACTGAATTCGAATATTCCAGAAACTTGTGATACATACGACTTGAGGCAAAGTTTTGGCTGGTCCTTTGGGAAAACAGGGATATTTCTGTATTTTCTAAAGCTAACAAATCCTTCAGTAGATGAAGACTGGGTCTCAAGTTGTTTGTTACAACAGGACTTAGAGAGCTGAAATTTAGATCTGAAAGCTGAGCATTCATGGCACTAATTTCTTGCAGAGTGGCTCAAGGAGTTGGGGGGGCTGGGCCTTAGGTCAAGGAGATCACAGGATAGGGCAGAAGGCTCACTGGCAGTATTGGTGGCTTCCTCACAGTTCTTATTTGCTCCAAAATCCCTTGTTGGTTTCTAGTAAATCTCTCATATCCAAGGAGTGCATTATTCAGATTCTCATTCACTTGAAGTAGCACAACAGTTATGTCTTCTTTTTCTACCACCACCAGGAGGTCCTTGATTCTTTCCTGCATCTCCCGACCTGTCTTATAAAGCTTCTGCAGAAGTTCTATGTCTTCATGGTTTTGAGAACCAGGAGTATTCTCCACTAATATGGTGGGCATCACTCTCACATTCATTTACACCATATCCAATTTGCCGTGCAATTTTCCAATCTATTCTGGGACCAATGTAAAGGTCAAGATCCTGGGAGCAAATATGGAAGGAAAAGTTTGTGCAGTAGGAACAGTTGTTGATGGATTAGATATCTCTTTTCTTGCTGTCTCAGCCTCTACATCTGAAGGAGGAAACTGAAAGCCTTTCTTGGCAAGTCAAGGTAGACTTCTTTCACTTCACTTACATCCACACCTCCTGGGAAACCTGTAACCAGGTCTTAATAAAATTTAAGATTTTCTTCTGAATGTCTAATGGCAAGGTATATCTGGGTCTCAACAGCTTAATTAGATTATCTTTAATGAATTCCTTCTTCACAATTAGAGATTGGAAACTTGGACCACAGTTCTTCATGCACATGCCAATAAGTGACAAGGTAAGTTGGATTTCTTTATGGTTATAGTTTTTAGAAATTCTTTTCTTCAAAGCTTTTACTGCATCTTTTGGCCCATTGGAAGCAGTGTTAATTATGTCACAGATGTGCATGACCTGGCCCTAATCTTCAGTCTGAACTCCAGCATATGTAGTCTTTCTATGAGGTGGCCTATAGAGGTCGTGTAGGGATCCCAGTGAATCTTCTTAAATGCCATGGTAGCCTCAGGGAGCCACGCCCAGGAAATCTGCCTCCACCCTCTTGGGCTCTGGATTTGGTTTCTTTTGTTTATTGTTTGTTTTTTAGGAAGTACATGGGCCTGGAATTGAACCCAGGTCTCCCACATGGCAGGCAAGAATTCTACCACTGAATTACCCTCATACTCCCTATAGTTTACTTTTATATTATGTATTTTTATAAATTTATAAGAAAATTTAAAGTTATATTACTATAGAGTGAATTCTTAATTACAAAAGAAAATATAGAGAGAGAGAGAAGGGAAAAATTTGAGGAGTTTAGCAAAATCAAAATGCTATATATGTTATAACCCCACAATATATTATTATTGCTAAATAGTTATACATTAAAAGTTTTACGAGATAAAAAAATTATATTTATCCACATATTTGCTCTTTTCAGTGATCTTCAATCCATTGAATAGATTATAATTCTACCTTCTATAATTTTCCTTCTACCTGAAGAACTTCCTTTAATGTCTCTTGTCATCAGGTTTTTGGGCAATTAATTGTCTCACTTTTTTCTTTTCTGAAAAATCTTTATTTCACCTTCATTAAAAAATATTTCATTTGGAAATAATTTCAAATGTACAACAAGTTGCAAAAAATGTTTTAAATAGTGCAGAGACCTTAAGCAGAATCCATCTGTTGTTAATATTTTACCCCATTTGCTATCTATCTGTTTTATAAACACTTTTGTGTGTTCTTGTACATTCACTTGTTTAATCAATCTTTTGTGCTTGGGTGTTTAGGTAGTTTCTAATGTTTTGCAATTATAAATGATGCTGCAATGAATAATTTTGTCAATATTGTTGGAGGTGCATCTTTGGAATTCTTATCGGTTATATTACAGGGTCAAAACAAATGACTTTTGTTTTCATATTGTTGGAGGTGCATCTTTGGAATTCTTATCGGTTATATTACAGGGTCAAAACAAATGACTATGCAGTTTGTTACATATTGCCGTATTCTCCTCCATAGAGTTGTACCAATTTGCCTTTCTACCAGAAATGCATGAGTGCCTGTTTCTCCACAGCCTCACCAGCACAGGGTGTGATCAAAAAGAAGGTGAAGATCTTTCCATATGCTTGAGAGCCATTTTTCTATGTCTTTCGGGGGACTGTTTCTTCATGTCTTCGATCTACTGATTTATAGTAAAACTAAAAAGAAATTTTTAGTTTCTTTTCCATCAATTATTTAATTATTTATTTTGCACAGGCAGGCACCAGGAATTGAACCCAGGTCTCCTGACACAGCAGGTGAGAACTTTGCCATTGAGCCACCATCACCTGCTCTCTTTCCCCTCAATTTTTAAAAGTTCTTTATAAATTGGGGATATTAGCTGATTCTCTGTGATTTATATTTAGAATATTTTCTCCAGTTTGTCATTTGCCTTTTTACTTTGCTTAGCATGTTTCTTGCCATGTGATTTTTAAATTTTATTTTAATGCAGTCAAATTTGCCTATCTTTTCATTTACTGCCTCTGGATTTTGAGTTATAAAGCATCTTCCTGTACCCAGATTATAGTGGGATTTACCTGTATGCTCTACATGTCCTTTAAAAGTTTTATGTTTTATGGTAATGATTTTTGATCCATTTTGAATTTATTCTTAGTTGTGAGGAATGAATTTAATTTTATCTCTTTCAAAATGACTAATTGTCTCAATATCATGTATTAAAAAGACTACTTTCACTCTAGTATTTTGAGACATTATCTTTATCATGTAATAAATTTTCACGTGTAGTTTGAGTCTAATCCTGGATTTTCTATTTGATTTGTATGTCTGTTTTTCCATGCGCCGACCGGGAATAAAACCCAGGTCCTTGGCATGGCAGGCAAGAACTCTGCCTGCTGAGCCACCATGGCCTGCCCCATACTGTGCTGTTTTAATTATAGAGTTTTGTAATATGTTTTAATATCTGGTTGGGGCCACTCTTCTTTGTCATTTTTTTTCTTAGCTGTTCTTGTGTGATTATTTTTCTATATAAAGTTTAGGATCAACTCATGTAGCTTGATCAAAAATCTAATTAGCATTTATGTTTACATATTATTGGAAGTTGTTGACACACCACTCAGTATGAGAAATATCAAGTAAACAAAAATAAGTAAGGGTAAAAAAAAGGTTGAAATAATATAATCAATGACAAAACTTTTGGATATGTTTTGTACACATTGATAATAGAGACTATAGCATCTTCTCAAGGGAACATGGAACATTAAAAAGTGATCAAATGCTAGGGCACAAAGAGAATATTAAGCTCCATAAAGTAGAAATACCACAAACAACATCCATGGTAACACTGAAATAAAACTAAGTATTATAAATGAAGTCTAAAAGCAAATAGGACCATCCACGCGGAAATTTAAAAGACCTTCTACTGAAAAAGTCTTACGTGAACAGGGAAGTTGGAACAAAAATTACAGAATTTTAAAAATGTACTGATAGTGAAAATACTGAATATCAGAATATATGGGACACATTTAAAACAGTGATCAGAGGAAAATTCACAGCCTTAAGTTTATATATTTCAAAAAGTAAAGGGAAAAAAAGTAAATGAATTAAATTCCTGTTCTAGTTTGCTAGCTGCCGGAATGCAATATACCAGAAACGGAATGAATGGCTTTTAAAAGGGAGAATTTAATGAGTTGCAAGTTTACAGTTCTAAGGCCAAGAAAATGTCCCAATTACAACAAGTCTATAGAAATGTCCAATCAAAGACATCCAGGGAAAGATACCTTGGTTCAAGAAGGCCGATGAAGTTCAGGGTTTCTTTCTCAAGTGAGAAGGCACATGGCAAACACAGTCAGGGATTCTCTCTCAGCTGGAAGGGAACATGGCAAACATGGCATCATCTGCTAGCTTTCTCTCCTGGCTTCCTGTTTCATGAAGCTCCCCGGGAGGCATTTTCCTTCTTCATCTCCAAAGGTCACTGGCTGGTTGTCTCTGCTTTGTGGTGATGCTCCCTCTGAATCTCTCTCTCCAAAATGTTTCCTTTTTTATAGGACTCCAGTAAACCAATCAAGACCCACTCTAATGGGTGGAGACATGTCATCCCCTAATCCAGTTTAACAACCAGTCTTGACTAAATCACATCAACCAGGGAGATGATCCAATCACAGTTTCAAACATACAGTATTGAATAGAGATTATTCTACCTTTATGAAATGGGATTTATAGTAAAACATGGCTTTCTTAGGGGGCATACTTCCTTTCAAACCAGTACAATTCCCAACCAAAAACCTTAGAAAAAGAATAATTAAATCAACCAAAAAGAAAGCACAATGAAGAATAATAAAGATAAAAACAGACATTAAGGGTGATGCAACAGTGGCTCATTAGCAGAAATCTCGCCTGCCATGCTGGAGACCCAGGTTCAACTCCCAGAGCCTGCCCAAGCAAAAAATAAAAAAATAAAACAAGTAGACATTAATAAGGTAAAGAGTAAAAAAAAAAAAAACCAGTTGAACAAATTAATTTATAGAAATTCTGGCTCCCTGAAAGAATAAACAAAATGGGCAACCACTAATTTAATTAGAACAAATAGGGATAAAGTTCAAATATGCAAATTAAGAAGTGACATGAAAAAGTAACTATTGATAGAGGGACATTTAAAATAATTATGAGACTAGCTTGCTCATTTCATTTGGAAACTAGACGCACACTTTGCACTATATATGAGAATATATTCCAACCTGAAAAAGGAAAACCACAGAAGTACTAGAAGAAAACATGCCTAAATTGGTTTCCTAGTTATGACTCAAAATCCAGAGGAACTATAAGAAAAGAATGATAAATTTGACCACATTTTTAAAAATTGCATGTCATAATATACCATAAGCAAAATTAAAAAAAAATTTTTAACTGGCAAACTGGGAGAAAATATTTGCAACATAGATCACAAAGGAATAATATCACTAATGTGTGAAAAGCTCTTAAAAATTGAGGAACATAGGAGGAAAACCTAATGGAAAAATACATGAGCAGGCAATTTATCAAAAACAGTGATATAAACGTCCCTCAAATATAAGGGAAAAAGTTTAAACTCACTTGAGAAATGAAAATTAAAACCACAATGGCATTCCATTTCTGACCTATTTATGTTGGCAAAATTGAGGATGCTTGACAAGGTGGGAATGGACACAGTGCCTTCTGGGAAGGAATTTTGGCAATATCTAACAAATGTATACATGGGTTATTTATTTTTTTTGTATGGGCAGGCACCAAGAATCGAACCTGGGTTTCCAGCATGGCAGGGGAGAATTCTGCCTTGCTGAGCCACCGCAGCCCACCCTACATGGGTTACTTTTTGACCAAGCAATCCCACTTCTAAGAATTTTCCATGAAAATACAAAATTACATATGTACAAGGTTACTCATTGCAGTGTTGTTTATAATTTCAAAATATTGGAAATAATCAAAATATCTCTATTTAAGAGATTGAAGAAACTATTGTATACCCGTTTAATGTACCAAGTAGCTGTCAAATGTGTCTGTAATATGTAGCTGTATTATATGTAGCTGTATAATATGTAGCTGTAAAATACAATAATAATCTTTTTAAGAAATAGTGTTGAAGGAAACACCAGAAGCAAAAAAAAAAGAGCCTCAACTCTGATACTTTAAATAAAAATTAACCAATAATTCATCATAGATTTAAAAGCAGAATTTAAACTATATAACTTTTTGAAGAAAACATAGGAGAAAATCTTTAAGACTTAAGATCGGTGGAGAGTTCTTAGACATGATGACAAAACTCTGATCCATAAAAGTAAAAAAAAAATAAATTTGAAGTTATCAAAATTAAATATATTTTCTCTGTGAGAGGCCCTATTAAGAGGATGCGAGACCAGGTACAAAATGAGAGGAAATATTTGCAAACTATATTTCTGGCAAAAGACTCATAACTTGAATATATAAAGAACTTTTATAACACAACAATATAAAGAAAGACATGAATTGACATTTAACTAAAGAGGATAAACTTATAACAGATAAGAATATGAAACTATGTTCAACATCATTAACCACTAGGGAAATGCAAATTAAAGCCACAATGAGAAAACATTATTCACCTATTAGTATGGCCAAAGTGTAAAAATTAGCAATAACTCCAAATGCTGACAAGAATGTAGACAAACTGGATCTCTCATGAACTGCTGGTAGGAATGTAAATAGTACAACTACTCTAGGATATAGCTTCTTTAAAAACTAAGCATAATTTGCTATCTGGCCAAGCAATCATTCCCTTGGGCATTTATTTCAGAAAAATGAAAACTTACACCCATAAAAAAATTTAGATATTATTGTCCTTAGCAGTTTTATTTGTAATAGCCAACACATGAAACAACATAAATGTTCTTGAATGGGTAAGTGGTTAAACAAACCATGGTATGTGTAGAAATTATGAAATACCACTCAGCACTTAAAAAATAAAAAAGGAAATTCTTGACTTGCACAACAGTTTGGATGTATCTCAAGGGAATTATGCTGAGTGAAAAGTGCCAATCTCAATCAGTTACATTTGATATGTTTCCATTTATGTAACATTCCTGAAATAACAAAATTACAGAGATGGAGAATAGATTAATGGTTGCCAGGGGTTAGGGATGGAGTTCAAGAAAGAGAAGGGTATGCCTATAAATGGGTGGCACAAGGGATGTTTATGGTGATGGGATGAACCCTGTAGTATTCTACTGGAAATGAAGGTAACAGTATGAACTCATGGTAATACACACACACACATAGATATAGAAATAACGATATTTCTAAGCTGTGTTCACTGAGAGGGCCTAGAGGCAATAACACCCTGAGATAGGGTTAGGATTAAGGTGGTGGCTTAATTGAGCAAAGGGCAAATTCCCAGAAGGAGTCAGGCCTCATGGAAAAAGATATGTCTGAGAAGAACAGCAATAAACAGGACCTTGTGGCCAAAGGACCCCCACCTGAGTGAGTCATCTACAATCTACAAAGAAAGGTGAAGCCAACCCACTCACCCAAATGCACTACCTACCATCAGGCACCACCCTGGAAGAAGGGAGGGTAGGACAAAGAGCCCCAAACAAGGAGGCTGGAGTAAGTAAAGCTAATCTGTGAAAGCAAATTGCCCCACATTGCCCAAGCCTCCTTCCTCTATCATCTTGTCAGTGTGTCTACATGCTCCGTCTCCGCATATGTACTCAATAAATTTTCTTATCTACTTTCTCTATCTGTGCTGTGCCCTTGTAATCTTCCTCACATTACAGCAGGACCTGGAAGACCAATCTAGCAACAACCCCAGTAGGTACACCTAGTGACCAAATCTTGATTTCTAAATGCATTCTTCAATCAAGAGAATAAAAGGATACCTGGAGAATGATTGATTCCAAGGCCTGGGCAGTAAAAGCATAAGTTTATCCTAAAATATAGTAAGGAAATGCAGAGAAAATATGTGCCAAAATGACACAGGAATCAACTTGAAGAAACTCCAAAAGACCAAATTGGGGCAATTTGAGCAGCAAAATAAATAATAATATTAATTAATGATCACCTATAGGATAAAACAGAAAATGGACCTGAGATATCTTGTGGTCACAAATAAGTGCTCATAAAGTGACCAGGGCATATTTAAGGGATACAAGAGTGAATATGAAGGAGTTCCCAAAGGCTAAATCTAGGACCATTCCTGCAGCAAAATAACAAATGATAATATCGGACTATAACAAATAGAACAAAATAAAGATCCATGAGTTCATATTGATTTAAATAAATGATTAGATAAATAAAGAAGTGATCGCTCCTTTTCACAGTAGTTCAAGGTTTTAAGTTACCAGCTTAAGTCATGGTCAGAGGACCAATATATGTTTATTTTTTATATCTACCCTAAGCTAATATTTATTTCTTGTAATTTTAAGGCTAAAAAATTAAAAAAATAAGTTGCATAGCAGGATTCTATATAAAGTAAATTTACAGCTCTGAATAGTTTATTTTTTATAAAACTTTGGATATTAATTGGGAGAGAATGAGACCTCCAAGAATTAGAATGAGGGCGTTTGGGTGGTGTTCCAGTTTGCTAAATCTGCTGGAATGCAATATACCAGAAGTGGATTGGTTTTTATAAAGAGTTTTATTAGATAACAAATTTACCTTCTTAGGCCATGAAAATGTCCAAATTAAGGCATCAGGAGGAAGGTAGCTTCTCTGGGAAAAGACTGCTGGTATCCAGGGTTCCTCTGTCACATAAGAAGGCATATGGTGGCATCTGCTGGTCCTTCTCTCCAAAAATGTCTCTGGGCTTCTGTGGGTCATTGCTTGTTTCTCCTGGGGCATTTCTGTCTCTGATCTATCTTCAAAATGTCTTTGCCTTTTATACACTCACAGAGGACTTCAATAAGGGGATTAAGACCCACCTTGAATTGGTCACATCTCCATGGAAACAACATAAGCAAAAGGTCCCACCCTCCATAGGTCTGCACCCACAGGGATGGATTAAAAGAATAGGCTTTTCTGGGGTACATAGCAGCTTTAAACCAGCACAGGTGGTTTTAGATGACTCTGAGAATCTAGATCCTTAAAATCAATGCAGACTTTCATGACAAAAGCAGCTCTTCCCTCTCCATATATTGAAGCAATCATTTGAGCAGATCTCAATGGAAGCATGACTTCTCAAAAGCATGACAATTTTTCTTACTTTCTACTCCTAAAGCCCTTTCATTGCCTTCAGATCAATGATCAGATTGCTTGTGTGCCTGGGGAAGTAACTACGTGTCAAGTTTTGGAGGAAAAGGATTTCACACTTGAAAAAACTGTAGGAGCTTGCTAATTTTTGCCATTAGAAACTTATTGAATACGTATAGAAATGAATTCTGAGGGTGATAGACCATAAAGAAAGGAAAATATTTCACAACGGGCTGATTTTATCAATATAGACTTATTAGTAGAGATTTGGAAGTGATTACTAGTTTGAATGGTTGAGTGCACTCCTAGAAATTGCATAATCCAACAATTAGTATTTAATGAAGTTAAGTAGGTCTGTTTAAGCACTAGCCAGAGTGCTCCGTAAGTATAGCAAGAGTTTATTGCTTATTGGTTAATCAGTGTGTTAAGTATTAAATGCCTGTTTAATTTTTAGTTGGTGTGTTCAATCTAGTTATTAATTGCTGTGTTATTTAAATATAATAAATGTTAAGTGTCTATTTAAATTTGTTGTTGGTATGTTCCTGCATTTGTATTGATCAAATGTTCCTGATTGGTTACTGATTATGAAAATTATTTTACAAAAGGGAACCTTTGGGCTGTATTGAAAATTGTGAAGATGTTAGTTATGAGTCTATAAAAAAGTGCTTATTTCTGGAACATAATCTGAGCTCAAAATGATTTAAAATGAAAATACTACCATTATAGTTAAAGTTATTACAGTTAAAATTGTTCTTCAAAAAAGTATAAATGGGAAGAGATAATATACTCAATCCTTTAGTTGTCCCTCTCTGAAGCATTTCTGTGTTTCTGTTTCTTGTGTAACTAACTTTCTATTTGTGTCTGTCTAACTGTTCAATGTATATTCTCATATATTATTATGAGAATACATTATACAAAGTAATTACTTTGATGGTATTAACAAAGTAACAAAAATTCTTTAAAAAAAGTTCTATTGGAATTGCTTAAGAAATAGGTAGCTTTATATAAATTTTACATAAATTGGTACTCCTGAAATAAGAGTAAAAAAGAGAGAAAAAAAACTCTCTGAATGGCAAGATTCAAAACCTTAGTTTTATTGTAAACAAACCTGGACATTAGAAAGAACCCCCGCCCCTAGAATTTCCCTAAGACAACAGAAAATTGCCAAAGGGTTGCTTCTGGAAAAAGCAAAGACCTTTTCCAATGGTCTTGGTCACAGTTTTAGTAAAATAAATCTAATAATTGGAAATAGTTAAATGGCATAGAAACTTCTCAAAATTCCATAAGCCCTCAACTAAAACTTCAAATCCCAGTTGAAAAAGACTTTTTTTCTGTCCAACCTATCCCGGCCGTAAGGTCTAACCACCTAAAGCAGTTATGGGGGGAGGGCTAGGTGCAGAAATATAAGGGAGATGTGGTTTAGAATTCTTTTTTTTTAACTAGGCCTCAAAATTAGAAATGGTAAGCATAAGAATATGTTACAAAATAGGTTATGTTTGTTAATATTATTTTTTGCTACAACACCATTACATGGTAATAGTAGTAATCAGATCATTATTAAAATATAAATAGCCTTAGGATAGGAGTAACTGACAAAATCTAATTACCAAATTTCAATAAGTTTAATGAAAGTTCTTTGAGAAATATGAAAAAGTTTCCTGGATTTAGGCTTAGAACAAACTAAACAATTGAGGCTTAGAACAAATTAAACAATTGCAGTACATTTTCCAGAACTTGATAGTCAACGTACTTTTAAACTTATTTGTAATATAAAGATTTTATGAAGACAAAAAGATATTTTCAACCTCTGATAAATGGAATTTTATAATAAAATTTTGAATTGAATAAATGCAATTTTATTCTACTTAGGTATGTTCTCAAATTAATATAAGCTTGCTAATAAAATAAGCTAGTATTACAAGTATAATCTCAATATTCCTTCTAAAAATATCCTAACTAGACAAGCTAGGTTACATGAACCAAGCATGAATATACCTGGTAATGACATTTATATAAAGTATATTAAAATTTAAAATATTTTAATGCTTCAAATATATTCTATTTTAAGAAATCAATTACGTTTAGTAAGAAGTATAAATGGATTTTTTAATAACCTTGATTACCTGGATTTCAAGGAATCTGGCTTTTCCTTACTTGGCCATTGGTCACCTCAGTATGTGGAAGAATCTGAATTTGTAGTAGCTTTGTTAATGTCAGTCAGTATATTCTTGTTAGTAAACGCAGTCGTAAATAGAGAAAACCTAATTCTTAGCTTCAAAGAGTTTATATTCTAGTTAGAATACACATGTACTTGGTCTTGGTATAAGACAGTCATAATAAAGAATAAAAATGCTGGAAGAATTTAAAAAGCAGATAAAGAACAACCTAAGGAGAATGACCTAAGAAGGTGACCCTTGTCCTCTTGTAAGACCCTTAAATAAGACAGTAAGTATTTAAATAAATAGAGCTCTGATTTAGTTTCTTTAGAAGCCATAACTTAATTTTGTAAACTAACATATCCTGGCATGATTTGACATTTTGGAATAACGTTGAGGAAAAAAATGAGGTTTTTTTCTGGATATAAATCCCTTAAATATAAAAAAAAAGCTGACTATCTTTCAAAATGGAGCTTTTCTGAACATTGAAGGTAGTTGGGCTTGTTTGAGTCTGTTATGTACCCCAGAAAAAAAAAAAAGTTTAAATCCTGATTCAATCTTCTGGGGGCAGGCATTTTTTTTAATCCCGATTTAATATTTGTAGGGCAGAAACTTTTGCAGTGGGTAGACACAGCCCATTTGAGGAACATCCCCATACTTAAAATGCACTAATAAAGACAAGGGGGCAAAGGATATATATTTTTGTATATATAGAATATTCGGAGCAATCCTTTTATGGAATATTTTATTACACCCAGGAAGGAGTCCTAAAATGGCTATTTTAATCAGATGGGCACAGCATGTTTCAGGTCATCCCCAGATGTTGCTTAACCTTGTAAATTAGTTTAAGGACAACCAGGCCTTTCAAACATACACTGCCAACTCTAAATCACCCTTTCATACACCAAGTTCAGTCTTTCGCATCCCTACATGGTGATGTAGGGAGGGCTTGAAGAAGTGATGGAAAAGCTACACAGGCAATATTCATAACATCCTAACTTTTAAAGCTGTATTCATTATTGTGCACAGTTTTGGGGAAATCCATTAGTGTTTTTACATTTAATTCTGGGTGAATTCATTTCCATTGATCCTAAACGTTTTTTGATAGGAAAATTGCATTTCTGCAGATAAAACTTTTTACATGTATAGGACTGTCGGTTTTCTCTTTCGTGTTTTGGTTTGAAGAGTCTACACAATCAGCTCAAGCTCTGTGATATGCAATATTTAATGGTACCATTTTACATTATAATGTACCATTTCTACATTAAGATAGAAAATGTCAAAAAATTTTAAATGAGAAATTTCTCTTCATTATTACTTTTAGTCTACAAAAGTAGTTTATTCACATATCAAAAGTCATTGAGAATCCTCACTTGCCAAAAACAGTGCTGGACCACAAAGGTGAGAATGGCCTTTTTATCCTCAAGGAGCTCCCAGTCCAGGGGCTGAGACAGATATAGGATGCAAAGATCAGTATATGCGCCAGTCCTCTACTTCCGTGTAGCAAAACTGGCAGCATAAAACTACAGCCACTTTATTATGCTTGTGGATTCTGTGGATAACGAATTTACAGACGGGCACACAGCAGATGATTTGTCTCTCCTCCACGTCTGGGGTCTCATATGGGAGGACTCAAATAGCTGGGCATTGGGGTTTTGTGGCGGGATAGTAATTCACTTGCTTGCCTGGCAGTTGGTTCAGGCTGGTTTGAAGGTTCAACCAGGATTGCTCACCAGGACACCTGCTAGTGGCCTCCCCATAGGGCCTGAGCTTTCTCACAGCAGGATGGCCTTAGGGTAATCAGATTTCTTAATATGGTGGCTCAGGACTCAAAGAGCAAGTTCTAACAAGGTGAAAGGCACATATCCTTTTAAGACCTAGCCTCTGATGTCATATAGTGTCACTTCTGTCACATTCAATTGGTTGAAGAAGTCAAAAGTCCTGCTAAGATTCAAAGGAAGTGATATAAACCCATGTTCTCAATGGCAATCCTTTTCATCAGCATGGATTTGATTAAGGGAAAGATGGGAGGCTCTGAAAGCCTTCAGACAATAACAGCCATTTCTCCCTGGCTGTTCCCACTCTCATGATCTTCCCCTTTCTCTTCCTTAAGCTACAGTAACAAATGCAAATTTCACCTCGCAGTGACAGTAGAAGAGAAAGATTAAGCTTTAGAACAGGTATACAACTTGTCCTCTCTTTCACAGACTCTAATATGGCAAACCAAAGTGTAGTGCCCAAAGTTTTCACAGTAGGAGACAGGAAACATGCCAGACTTCTTAATACAGTGTCTTTAGTCAAAACTTTTAATCACTTGTCAAAACAGGATTAAAAAGACTGTTTTTACTCAACTCACTCAATAAAGGACAAAAATGAAATATACTTTGGAAAGTTCCTATATGACCAAAGATTCTATTTGATCTGTGGCTATGATTTTACATTTCTTTGAATCTCTGCTCAGTTCCAATGGTCACTTAGAGAGGCTTGGATCTTTCAATTATTACACAGCTTTGTAGCTTGGACATCTTTGCTCATGTGGAAGACAGATATCTTTCTTGATGGCTTTTATGATCCTGTTCTAATAGTTGGGTGATTTATTTTATTTTGTTTCTTGCTTCTTTTTCTTCTCCTCAGTTTGTAATTAAAATTCCTATTCTTAATTCTACTTTCATTTTTTAAACCTTTTTTTTTTTTTTTTGCTATTTAGAAAACCTCCACTTGTGGCAATATATACGATAAGATTTGCATAGCTAAATGGACTTGTTTACATTTGATGGCAAAATTCTGGCTTTAGTTTTCAAAACTATATCTTATATTCATTTTTACAAGAATAGAAAATTCCTACAAAAGTGTAGGAATGGAAACAAGATTTTTAAAAAATGTGATGAGAAGAAATTGGCCAAAGAATAGTTCTTATAGAAGATGTTAAAAGAGAACAAGCAGTAAAGGCAAAAATTGCTTATAATAAAAAATACTTTAAAAGAAGCATTGTGGACGGGTCATGGTGGCTCAGTGGCAGAGTTCTCACCTGCCACGCCAGAGAGCAGGGTTCAATTCCTGGTACCTGCCCAAGTCAAAAAAAAAGAGGCCTGGCAAAATTTGTAGTGTGTATAGGGTAGTGATTATTTTCACTCTAGTGGAGTAATCATATTTCTTTTAAATATTTTTATTGAGAAATATCCACACGCATACAGTCCAGCCATCTTATACAATCAATGGCTCACAATATCATCAGAGTTATTATATTTTATTCTTCATTAGAAGTATCTGACATAACTTCTCAGACATAGAACAAACATTATTACTTCTATTTACCACTGGGAAGGAGCAGGGTATCTTTCCATCATGGTGTACATTTAGGACATCTAGAATGAGTAGAAAGGGCTAATTCCTCTCAACAAACTGCTGTGACGAGAAAACAGTTCACAATGCAGGCTTTGGGTATGAATCTAGACTCCACAGTTGCAATTTCACAGGCTGTTCAGCAACTCACCTAACCTATGGTGCCTCAGTTTCCCCATCAGGAAGGAGATAGCAATAGGATCCACTTCACAGGATTGTTGTGAAGATCAAATAAGATAATATGAGAACCATGCTCAGCCTGGAGTCTCTACCAGATTATGAGCTACTACCTTGAGAATGTATAATGCACCACTGTCATCTTTTCATATCATTTGTGCAGCACAATGACAAGCTGGAGGTGTGCAGTCAATACCTGATGAACCATGGAAAGAATTCATAACTAGCAGAAGGTGGTCACAACTCAAATTTTTCTTTATTGCACACCAGGTAAACAAAGCTTACCTGGTTCAAAACAAAGTAATTTAGCCTCCAGGGTCATTTTACTAATAAAGGCAAATTTCAAGATCAGGCTTAGCAAATACCAGCCAGTTCACAACTTTCCAGTAATGTACAGTCTACCAGTGTTTTTCTCAAGGCCTGTCAGGTACCTAGCACTATCCGAGGTGCTTTGGCTAATTCAAAAGAATCAAAGAATAGAAAACACGATGAAATATTTGAGGAATCTGAGTCTGTGTTTTGCATACCTAATGACATAAAAGTAACAAGTCCACAGTGAAAGGTTCAAACCCAGGGATATTGACTCCCAGTCCAGAGTTCTGTCCCCTGTGGAAATTTATTTAAGCGTAGGTTTTCATTTCAAAGAAAAGAGAAATGTGAACTTTATCATACCTGACTGTAACCGAGAAATCAGGATTTAAGGGATGATTTTGATATAGATATTTCTTTTTGCTTTCTGGTATATTGGAGTAAACAGGGAAGTACCTGAAATCTCTGAATTGTAATCCAACTGCCTTGATTCTGATAATGGTTGTATAGCCCTTATCTTCTTTCCCTATGATTGCAAAAACCTTGTGAGTAATCTTCATCTGTATCTAATTATCCAGTTTTTCAACTTCAGAGTCTTATAATCACTAAAGATAGCCCCTAATGGTTGTTAATGGTCTTGGGTCTGCCTGGAACTAACCCATCCCAAGTCCCAAATTATCTTGATAGCCAAGACTGGATTTAACCTAAGTGGGCCCACCTGACATGCACAGTAGCTTAGACTTTGACCTATAAGTCACCTAGACCTCATTCCACCATTTTCTCATATACGGTCTGTGACTAAGCATGTGATCAATCTACACATGCTCAATAATCAGATCCCCTCTAATTACATCATCTGGAGCCACTGTGCTCATTATCCTAAACCCTGCCCACATTTTCTCTAACAAAACTACCCGAATTACTGCAGTTCGAGAAGACAAATTTTGGGCCGTTAGGCTGTCTGATCTCCTACTAAGCACTTACTAATAAATTCTCTCTTTGAGACTCTGATGTCTCAGGAATTGGTTACTGAGCGCGTTGGGCAGAAGAATCCACGGCCTTTGGAAACATAACCTGCCAGACTTACTTAGTGTAGAGTAAACCCTGCCTGCTGCTAGTTCTTGGGTAGTGTGGTCTTTTTGAAAGACACAAAGCAAATGAAGCTCAAGTCCAATGTTTGAGGTCCTTTTCTGGAAGATCGCAGCATTGATCCAGCCTAAGATCCAAGTTAGTGGAAATTCAGATTCACTTGGCCCAACTGGCTCTCCAGGCAGCCCAGAAGCCCTGCTGCCCGTGCTGTGAGGAGCTCCGCTGCTCCCACCGCTGCCCTGTTTTATCTTCTGAATACAAACTGTAGATTGGAGGCTACATTTGACATCTAAATTTACAATTTTAGAGGAAGAAACAACTTTTCAAAAAATTAAAGGTGTGTCAGAAGAGAATACAAGACAACAAACTCAAGATATTCTGCTACGCAGGATGGAGTTAAGGCAGAGTGTTGAGAACCAAACACTAAAGAGGCTTTTAATTAAGATTCATTGTTCATTAACTCTTGCAGGCCACCAGGGTATCAGCCCTTCCAGATGAGGAACCCTGACCATGTTCACCATATGCCCTTCCAGCTGAGAGAGAAGCCCTAACTGTGCTTGCCATGTGCCTTTCTCACTTGAGAAACCCTGGACTTCATTGGCCTTCCTGAACCAAGGTATCTTTCCCTGAATAGATGCTTTTGACTGGACATTTCTATAGACTTGTTTTAATTGGACATTTTCTTGGCCTAGAACTGTAAACTAGCAACTCATTAAATTCCCCTTGTTAAAAGCCATTCCATTTCTGGTATACTGCATTCCAGCAGCTAGCAAACTAGAACACCTAGTATACATAAATAAGTAGAGTCTATCTAGGTTCACATTGAAAAATTATTCAACATTTTAAAAAAGTGTTTCCTTAAGCCAATTTTTAAAGCATTCTAGGTAATAATTTGATGGTAAAATAATTTTTTAACCAATATAAACTTTTACTGTCACAATATAGGGCATCACAACAAAAAGCATATTGAAAAATTGAAAGGTTATTTTTTATGCTACCAGGAAAAATTATCCCTAATGCCTTTCTGACAATGTTCCTTATTATTCCTGCATTTCATTTAACAAGCAGATGTTAACTTCATAACCAAAAAATTTATGTAACTAAGAAGTATTTTGACCTGTTTATATAAAATATCAGGCCTGCTCATTTAAAATGCCTTAAATACTTACAGCTAGAAGATATTGTCATTGTTATTAAGAAAATTCAGATATGCTTACATCCCTACATCTAAAGTCTGAGGTAGATATTATTTAATTTCATTTTCCTTAATTTTCTCCTTTCTAATTGAACCAGCAAAAACTTTTTCACAGAAAACTTCTGATATTGGTACTTGTCTGTGAACTGCTATTTATTTGAGAACCACTCATCTGCCAGAAAGCAAAGATTTACAACATGTACATATTTTTCTGATTATTTTCTGATAAGGTGCCAATATCAATTTGGGTTTTTCCAAGCATATATACATAGCTGAAGGCTATAGAGCTAGGCACACACACATAGAGGCCTACATGTATCCATGCGATGAAAAGGTCAAAATCACCAAAATTGTACCAGCAGTTATCTCTGGGTGATGAGATTCCATTTGACTTTTTTCTTCTTTGTGCATTTTTGTATTTCCCACAATGTCTGCAGTGAACATAACTTAAAAAGTAGGTCACCAAGTCTCTGTACTCCAGTGCCAGGGCTGAGTCTACTAGCTACGTGACTTGTGGAAATCACCCAACTTCTCTCACAATTGATTTGTTTAACTGTGATTAATACCTTCCTTATTACAGAAGATGATGGTATTCACTTATAAATTAATCAGTATAAAACAGCAACTACTTACATTATTTAAATTCTGATAAGGTAAATGTCTCAAAAAATGGCTAAAAGTTGCCACCATGAAAAGTGAAAAAAAATTTTTCTGATCTTCCAGGCGTGTGGTTCTGATAAAACCTCATTGTACTAAATCTTAGAACATACAATTTTCTCCGCCATGTTGGCAGAAATCACAAAGAAATACTCTGAACTTGCCAATTCAAAGTCTGATAAAAAAAAAAAAATTAGAATCTATTTTCTATCCAGAGACATTCAAAAAACCTCCATGCAACAATCTTTACAAAGTGCTTACCAAGTCATTGGTAAATGCAGTGCAAAGATTAGAGCTGAAAGGCCTTGGAGCAGTGCCAAAATACCACAATCTTGATGACCTGAAGGTACCTACTTATCAGGGGACTAAGGAAATCTGTTTACCAGGTAAAGCCACCACAATCATTTCCCCACAAGTTGAGTTTCTCCAGTACCTCTGTCTCCACACTATGTTTCTTGTCCCCAAGCTCTTCTCCTCTTCCATGCTCCCCTCCTCCCAACCTTTCTGCTTCACCTTACTGGATGCTGTTATAAAGTCTTTTGTGACAGAAGGAAAACATATGTGATTGTTTGTAGCCTTTTATTCCCCCTCCCACTAATTGCTAAAGAGGATCCTGCCTTTATTGGCTGAGATTCTGCATCTCTGATTTTCTCTTCAATGCAATGGCTCATTTAGTTATTGCTAAAACAGAATCCAAAGAGTAAGAAAAGAATGAGAAAGAAGATTCTCAGAAGAAATGAATTAAGTACTTTGTACTCTCCTGGGAGCCTCTGGTGGAGAGAAAATATAACACATGCTAAGATTATGGTGTGTGTGTGTGGCGGGGTGGGGGGGCAGTACTAAATAATTCAATAGGCACCCTCAGAAACAAACAGGCAGACCTGTTCATTCTTCTATACTTCTGTCCCTACAAACAGCCTCATCCTCTTCCCAGCAGCCCCTGTAAAAGTTAACCTTCATTGCCTTTTGCAATTTGATTTTGAAACAGTTTGTTTTAAATGTCTGGTCTATTTTGACTTGCTGCCTCTTTATTCCATGAATTTCATCCTTCTGGAGTCAACACTGGAGGTATTAGGAACATAAGCAAATTTCTTGCAGGATCAATAAAAGGGATATAAGAAATAATCCATAGTCTAGATACTAGATCAAATTCCAGTCTTTACAATCAAGGGAGCCAGATTCAAAAGGGGGAAATAATACTGCTCAAAAGAGAAAAAAGTACTTAAAAGCACCCAGCATCACCAGTTAGAATCCATATGATCTAGTCAAGTTGCCAAACATTAGGGAATCAAAATTTTGTCATCTGAAAAATGGAGATAATACTTGTTTCAAGGTTGTTGTGAGGATCTCATGAGGAAATTGCCATATATTTGCATATAGGAGCTTACAAGAAAAGTCTAGAAAACAAAATAAAATAACTTTAGTCATAGTTGTATCTGGGTGGCAGATGTCCAGTCTTTTTTTTTTTTTTTGGTCCTTTCATCTTATTAAAATAATTTCTCTATAATCAATATACATTACTTATGTAATAAAAGATAAAACTCAAAAAAAAGATCAAACAATTCTCAGATTTTAAAACGTTTCCTAAAAAACAAGGAAACGCAATGAAATCCTAGTTTTTAAAGTTTATGTGAAACCCTGTTGTAGAACTGCTCTGATTTCATTGCCAAGAAAGTGCTGATGGTGACTTTAAAAAGATATGTTCTTTCTCATTCAAAATAAAATGCCCACTCAGATCCCATTTATATTAAAAACAAGCAAAACACCCACAAACCTGCATTTATATTGGAAAGTTCTTTAATGTTCATCATTGATTTCCCTACCTCTATAAAGTCTTCTTGCTCCACCTTTGCCCACATGTGGGGATCCCTCAATCCTTAAAACTGTCTTCAACCACTGCTCTGCACCCTTAGTCATCTGTTCCCAGGAATCCCTTTTCCTAAAAGCTGCTTAAAGTTTGGGATGGATTTTTCTTCATTTTGTCATTCCTCCTTGCCTTGTATAGGGCCTCAGACACCCTGTTGTCTTGTGATAACGATATGCATTTTTGTATTTAGAAGGTATAGCTAGCTATTCCTGTATTCAAATCCTGATTTTCTTCATTATCAGCTAAGTAACTAATTGAGGACAAGTGGCTTACTCTCTACTCCCTCAACTGGAAAATCAGGACAGTAATCCCACCCGCCCAGCTTTTTCTAAGAGGCTCAGGGAAGTAAGACACTCAGCAGATGGTCTAGTTTTGTGAATTGATAGGAGTCTTTCAAAGCCCTTCAATATACATTACCTGCTAAAGAGAAATGGCCATTGCTATTACTCCAATCCCCTTCACTGGGCCTCAGTTTCCCCTCCTTCAAAATGAGGAATGTTAGGCCACCTCTCATCCATCCCTGAGAGCCTTCCCCCCAAGAAATCTCTCCTCGTGTGCTGCAAAGTGACCTCCCCTTTTATCCGCCTGGCCTGTGGCTAGAGGACAAGTCCAGTCGCCCACCTCCCAGGACTTGAGGACCAAAAACTTCAGAAAGCCCCAGGGAACACCCTAGCCCTCCACCCGCCAGACTCCCACGGCCGCCGCTGACGCGCTTCTGTCCGGCTCCCTCCGCCTCTCCGACTCCAACCTCAGACCTGCGGGGGTCTTTCCAGGGACCCTAACTGTGCTCGCAGTCGTTGGTCCGACGCGGGGCGCGGGTCGTCGTAGCAAGTGGCAAGTCACGGCGTGGGGACAAGGGGCTCGTTTAGCAGTTGCGCGTCCCGCTTGGAGCCAGGCCGCCGGCTGCGGCGCCCCTCCTGGTTCAGTGCCGCTTCTCCTGCCACTGCGCGTGCGCCCACTGCTACCAGCAAGTCTCCCCTCGAGGCAGCGGGTCTCCCCCAGAAACAGCAGGGCTCCCCCTGGTGGTAGCTGGTCTCTCCTAGTACCTGCAGGTCTTCCCTGGGACGAGCAGGTCTCCCCCGGTGCCAGCACGTCTCTCCTGGCGCCTCGGACAGAAGCCCCCCCTTGGTTCCTGCTCCTCTCGCCCACATCCTTGGACCATCCCTCCGGCCTAGCCACCGCGCACAGGCTCCTGCCGGCGGAACTTTGTATGGGCCGCTGCTCCTTTCCCCCCCCCCCACCCCTATGAAGTATTTGGGTATATGGGAGCCGGTCTTTGCTTCCTATTCTGTTTAATTCCTCTATAGACCTTGCGCCAGTTTGAATCTGTTGTGAACCCCAGAAAAGCCAAGTTAATTAATCCTCATTCAGGAATGCTAGCTGGGAGCATTTGGATTGTTTCCATAGAGATGTGTCTTCACCCATTCAAGGTGGGGTTGCTTACTGGAGCCCTTTAAGAGGGAAACATTTTAGAAAAAAACTTTGGAGCAATGAAAGCCCCCGCAGCCAGAGACCTTTGGAGAAGAAAGAGAATGCCTCTGGGGGAGTGTCAGGAAACAAGAAGAGGGGAGAGAAAGTTAGACTTGGCCATGTGCCCCTCCAGCTGAGAGAGAAACCCCAAATTAATCGGCCTTTCCTAAGTGAAAGTAACCTCATGTTGGTGCCTTAATTTGGACATTTTCATAGCATTGCCTTAATCTGAACACTTTCACAGCCTTAGAATTGTAACCTTGCAACTTAACAAATCCCCCTGGTATATGGCATTCTAGCAGTTGCAAACTAGAGCAAACTTATTCCTGAGCAA
The DNA here is from genome assembly GCA_004026745.1 of Myrmecophaga tridactyla. Classification (NCBI taxonomy): domain Eukaryota; kingdom Metazoa; phylum Chordata; class Mammalia; order Pilosa; family Myrmecophagidae; genus Myrmecophaga; species Myrmecophaga tridactyla. The sequence goes on from PVIY010014438.1 coordinate 37,709, forward strand.
CACACCATTTTAATTACCATAATTTAATAAAAAATCTTAGAAGCAGGTCAGTCAAGATCAGTTTTTTCCTTTTTTTTGTCAAAATTGTCTTATTCTTTATCTTTACATTTCCCTATGAATTTGGGCTCCCCTTGTCAAATCTTTCTGAATTAATCTATAAATTAAATACAATTTCAATGAAAATCCAAATGTGATCTTTTCATGCAATAAACAATTAACAGTAGATTTTATAACTTTTAACCAACTTCTCTTTTCCAACTTGGTCATGATGTACTGTGCTTTTAGTATATTCCTCATTTCAATTTTTGACATTTTTAAAGTTTTGGATCTATATTCATTACTGATATCAATTTGAGAGCAGTCATCTGTCAGAGTTAAACTGACTCCAAACTTTGGAGTCAAATTGTTTAGATTTTTTATTTTTGTTTTGGCTTTTCTTCCAAGCTAGTAACCAAAAAAACACTATTCATCTTGAGTTTTATTTACTTTTCTTTGATAGTGGTGATGTTGGGTCTATTTTCATTTTAACTGTCCATTCCTGTTTCCTTTTTTCTGTAATGTCTATTCATGTAATCAATTTTTCTAGTTTGATCGCTGCTTTAAAAAATAAAACTCTTAATTTGAAATAATTTTAGACTCACAAAACAGTTGCAAAGATGGTACAGAGTGTTCCCATAGAGCAGTGGTTCTTGACCAGGGTCAATTTTGGCCTCTAGTGGACATTAGGCAAAGACATTTTTGGTTGCCACTATAGCAGGGTGTTATGGCATTATGACCTTTTTGCTACTAGTTCAATTACTTGAATTTCCAAACTTACAAACTTTCCCAGAGAACATCCCTAAGTCATTGTAGAAGGCTTGATACCAAAGCCCAGAAGAAAGAAGCTTTCAATCCTTTTTATCCTTCCCCAGACCACTGAAACGTCAATCTCTATTTCCTCTTCTGCTGATAGCAGGAATTTCCTTCTGTCTATTCCAATATAACAGAAAGCAAACAGGAATATCTATATGATGATTCAGTACTCAAAACCATCCCCCAAATCCTAATTTCTCAGTTACAGGACTACAGAAAGTGTGACAGGAAAAAGGTCCCTGTGGATCAAGTTAAAGCTTTTTTAAGTCTTTATCCTAAAAAGACAGGGAACCTGTACTAAAGGGTAAGAGATTTTCTTTTAGATAGGATTACCCTGTCTATTTTGTAGGACTATTTTGGCTGAAGGCAGATCAATTGCAGGTGTTTTTCTTTCTCACTATTATTATTATTGGCTAACAAGTACTGGGTCTCCTCTCTATGACAGACACTGGCAAAAATACTTATAATGCATTACGTCATTTAATTGTCACAGAGACTCTACAAATAGACAGTTATTATAAGAAAACTACAATTCAAACCAGGACAGCAGCTTGCCCAAGTACATTCGACAATTAAATTGTTACTCAAGATTCTCCATTCCTTGCTATGCATGCTAAATCCCTTTGAGAACTGAGTATGCCCAGCAGAGATCTGCAAGCCCACACTACCTGATCTGCCTGTCCTTGGGAGTGAACAATTGTTTTAAGCCACCACATGTTGGGGTGGATTGTCACATTGAATTTTTATGGCAGTAGTTAACTGGTAAAACACCAAATCAAGTTTCATTCTTTGAAATAGCTGTGTGAGGTAGAGTGATCTGTCCCTCTCCTTTAGCTCTGAGATCATGTAAACCACGAAGGCTTCCATTTTTAATGCTAGGCTCTGGAAACTCATTCGCGTACATTTGGAATTGATGGTTGGGGGATAGAGAAAGGGCTAAAGGGAATTGACTTTACAATATTTATTTTCTTTTAAAAAGTCCACATTTTTCTATATACATTATTATAGTGAGTTATTTTAAATACAGTCAACAAAAGCAGATGTGCATACTTTATTTTGCTATCAGGAAAAAGCCTCAATTATTTGGTCACTTTTCCAAGACCAGGCCTCAGCACCATTTGGCACCTTTTGGCCTGCAGGTGTCTAGTTTGCTAGCTGCCAGAATGCAATATACCAGAAACAGAATGTCTTTTAAAAGGGGGAATTTAATAAGTTGCTAGTTTACAGTTCTAAGGCTGAGAAAATGTCCCAATCAAAACAGGTCTATAGAAATGTCCAATTTAAGGCATCCGGGGAAAGATACCTTGGTTCAAGAAGACCGACCACATTCAGTGTTTCTCTCTCAGCTGGAAGGGCACATGGCGAACATGGCGTCTGCTGGCTTTTTCGTGGCTCTACCAAAAGGGACTCTCCAAAATGTTTCCTCTTTTAAAGGATTCCAGCAAGCAACTCCACCTTCAGTGGATGGAGACACACCTCCATGGAAATCATCTAATCAAAAGTTACCACCCACAGTTGGGCGGATCACATCTTCATGGAAACAATCAAAATGCTCCCACCCAGCAATATTGAATGAGAATCAAAGGGCATGGCTTTTCTGGGGTCCACCACAGATTCAGACCTGCACAAGGTGAAAGGTCTGTGGAGAGAACGCCAGTCTCCAGGGTAAGTGTTTACTGACTGTTGTACAACTCAGTTCTGCAAATAGCACATACTTCATTCTCCTCAATAGGGACAGAGACTAAATTAAAGTAACCATAAAGTAGCATGTCTGCTATTCCCTATCTACCCCAGGGGGAAAGTTTGTACTATAACCATCAAATGATTGCACGGGGGCTTGGATAAGCTCCATGCTTTTATGGTTTAAAGAACATCTTTCTAGGAGTTTCTCTTGCAGAGGCAACTCAGATTTTTTTTTCCTTCCTAATTTGCCAAGCATTTAATTTGCACTGAACCTGGGCCATTTTATAGAGTTACCTCATCGTTTGCAAATTCACTTTTGAAAATGTAGGTGGTTTCTGTCAGGTTGCCAACGTAAATGAGATTCCGTGGTGGAGCACATAACAGTCTCTGGCACACGGCAGCTCATTCAGTGTTAGTTTTCATATCCTTGAGATAGTCCTGATTTCCAGTTCATCATTTTATCATCCCCAATACTACATAACTACTGTATATATTTTTGTTTTCATTTTATCTTTTGCTTTTTGTTGCTTATAATACAACCCCTAAATTTATAAATAGCCAGTCCAGAGATGAGTTGGTTAGGGTTGGCTGGCTCAGCAGTTCAACCATATCATCCAGAAACCTCTGCAGTCCTTAACTACTGCTACTACAGGAGGCTTTGACGTTAACTGCATCACGGCTTATGTCCAGTAGGAGAATGTTGGGAAAATATAGCTCACATCAGTATCTTCTCCCAACCCAGTAAACCTCTTCCACAAAAGTGGAAGAAAAATAATTTTACTATTTAATAACCAGAATGTGATGTGTCACAGGCAATCTGCAAAGAGATTGCAAAAACAGAAAGAGAGCTAACTCTTTTTATGTGGTCAAGGGGATACATTATATGCACATTCTCAAGATATTTCAAAAGTCAGTTTGCAATTTGGGGCTAAGGGTCCCCCTGGAAGTTATGCTAATCTCTTTTAGAAACTGGAAGTTAGGGATGATAGCTTCCTCGATTATACTGTTACCCAGCAAGGGCTGCCTGCCTGACAGAGGCCAACACTATGACACCAGGATTTTGAGAAAAGAAAGAGTTTTATTGCCAGGTCAACCGGCAATAAGGCAGGAGGTAAGGCTCAAATCTGTATCCCTGATCTGAGAGCTAAGGAAGATTTTATGGGAACTGGGGGTGGTTGTAGAGGTGGGGAGGTCTGATTTGTCCTAACTGGTTAAGTAGAATATACAACAGAGTAGATTTTTGGCCGGATCTTCTCTTATTGATGGTTCTCCAGCACTTGATTTGCTTCCATGTTTCTCCCTCTTGGTAGTTCTGGTTTCCAAGGAGCTGATATTTGTGGCTGGCATTTCTGCACACGTTCCAGTTATATACCTTATGGTTAAGCTTGGCTGCTTGCAAAACAAGTTCAGGAAAATTTGTTAGATAAGAAGTTCTGTTAAAGTACTTGTAGCCTGCACAGGGTTTCCGGTGCAGATCTTTTATCTTTTCCTCTCAGGGATCTGTGCACCCACGTGTTCAGAACACCCACTCCAGATGTTAGGGAAGGTAGTCCCAGACATTATACTAGCATCCTTGCATTGAAGAGGGGTGAATTTGTAAAGACGTGTTTAACTTTTCTTTGGGGCCTTTTTGTTTACAAAAAAGGTAGCTGAACAGGAAACTACGTTAAAAAGTAAAGGACTTTAAGGGGGAAAAATGTGCTTCATAGAAAAACTAAAGCATGCTCTTTTGCATCTGATTCCGATTCTCTGGGAGCCATTGCACAGCTCTGTAAATTGCAGAATTGTAGATAACGAACAATACAAAATAATTCATGGCCATAAACATGCAAATTCACATTTGTCTGGTGATTGAACAACCACCTACCCCCAACCGCTCACCCACTCCTGTGGGAAAAAATTTGTCCTCATCTACACATTTATTTCAATATTCCTGACCTATATATGCATCAGTTCTTTTGAGTCTTCTTTGAACTGGCAATAATATCTAAATTAAATAAAATATTTCAACACGGGCTCATTTTTATACCTGCATGAGGTGTCATGATTTTCTCTTTTATTGAAAATTATCTTTTAAGGAGAACTTTGCGCTTGACTGCACAGGAAGGAGACTCTAGCGCCACCTCCACAACCTAGCAACTGAAGCATAAGGCATACCTACTGTAGCCTGTGTCTCCGTCCCTCCCTTCTGTCTAGGGTGAGCAGCAGAGAACAGCACCGGGTTCCTGTCCCCGACACTTGTTCTCTGTCTCCTCCCGGTTCCCCCATCCTCTCCGTCCTCCTGCTTCTTCCTTCTTCCCTTATTTCCCCTTTGCTTACCCTCCTCCCCTTCCTTTTAGAACCCAGTTAGGCGCGAAGCTCTCGAACAAATTACTCCCAATTCTGAACAAACCAGGGAACTAGACTTCCTCCACGCCGCTTCTGGGGAGCCGGCGCCTCGATACCGCGGGCCCGCGGGGGGAGGGGGGGGCGCTGAGGCCGGAGCCCGCGAGCCGTGCCCCGTGGTCCCGCCGACAGGGCTCGCCGGGGCTGGGGCCCACAGGAGGGGCAGGAAAAGAAGAAATAGTGCGAGGTTCTATTCAGTAAGAGCGAAAAGCCGCTTATCAGTCTTTTCAAAAAGAAACAGATTAGTAGCGTGACGAAAACAACGAGAAAATGGAAGCCATCTCTACCGCCAGTGACAGCATTTCGTCACCGGGCATTGGTGGTTCAGTGGTAGAATTCTCGCCTGCCACGCGGGAGGCCCGGGTTCGATTCCCGGCCAATGCACATAGTGTCCTCTTTTTGATGGGTCTAATTTGGACAGCCTCTCTTTCCGAAGCCGATGTACCTGATTCATTGTTTTCGTTTATTAATAACATTTTGTGACGATATAGTAGGCTCCTGGGATCCCCTCTGCGAAGCAAAAATAAGTGAGAGGGTGATTTTCCTATACATTCGTGGGGTTTGTTCTCATTCAAAATATTTGGAATTAGTGTATTTGAATTCATTTTTTTATTTCAAACCTGAGTAGAGTCGATAGCCTTTGGGAAGAAACATAAAATAGACGTACAGAACAGCTTTGGGGGTAAAATGTAATAAAGGACTTAATTGAAAGCGCAGCAGCCGGCTTAGCAGAGTGGCGCAGCGGAAGCGTGCTGGGCCCATAACCCAGAGGTCGATGGATCGAAACCATCCTCTGCTAAGGGTTGTATTTTCTTTTTCCCAAAAAAGAAACTCACCTTCTGCTATATTTGTCTTCTTTTACTTACCCAGCAAAACATAGGCAACGCACGTAGAGAATACTCACCTTTCCGGGTAGTCATTAGACCAAAATAACTCAGAAATCAAAGAGCAGCTTCCAGTTAAGAAACATCGTATGTTCTATCTCAAATGACGGAGAATTAATTTTTTTCCCCCTTTGGCATGGGCAGGTTTTGGGAAACGAACCCGGTTCTCCAGCATGACAGATAAGAATCCTGCCACTAAGCCACCACTGCACCACCAAACAACTAATTTTAAAGCCATCATTTGAAAGGTCACCATCTCTTTCGCTTCTATATTGTAAAGAAGAAAATAAATTAAGAGTTCAAAAACACTTATATAGTTAGTTTCGTTTTTAGAGCTTCAGTTAAAAGCAGTTGGAGTACTCTTAGAATTACACCTCTCCCAAAGTCTCCTTCCAACTCCGTTTTCTTCCTCAATGTTGATCACTATGCAGCATATAGTGTATTTTAATTATTTACTTAATATTTTTCTACTCCATGGAATATAATTTCAGCAAGGCAGGAATTTTTTTTCTATTTTATAACTGTGGCTGCTTGTAGCACCTAGAACACTGCCTGGCACATTTTAGCATTGGTGAATTTGTATATATTCGTTAATTAAACGCTACAACTTCTAAGCCACCAAACACCAGTTTTGACATTTTCTGTGCCTTCTTTCAACTTTTGAAAAATCACAGAGCAATACAAAAATGATCACACAGACTTTATCTACTCTTTACTACAAATCTTCTTTTATATTTAAAACATACACTGGCATAAAATTGAAGTACTTTTCCACCCCATTTCCTAGGGCAGCTCTGCCATGAACTTAATGTGCCTCACGTTCCATTTTCACTTGTGCCTGTATATATGCCCTTGACAATACCTTTCCTTCTAAGGTGAACTTAAAACACTATTCTCAGTAACAAATATCCCAATCTCAGACCATATGGATGCACATGTGATTTAACTAAAAGAAGAAAATCTAAAAGAAAGAAAGTTTGAATGTTACTTGTGTATTTTTCTCCAGGGTCCTAGTTAAGAAATGGTTTTCTTTTTATTTTTTTTTCCTCTTGGATACTGTTCTAGTTTGCTAGCTGCTGGAATGCAATATATCAGAATCAGAATGGCTTTAAAAACGGGAATTTGGTAAATTGCTAGTTTACAGTTCTAAGGCCAAGAAAATGTCCAATTAAAACAAGTCTATAGAAGTGTCCAATCAAAGGCATCCAGGGAAAGATACCTTGGTTCAAGGCCAATGATATTCAGGGTTTCTCTCTGGAAAGGCACATGGTGAACACAGTCACAGTTTCTTTTACAATGGGGATTTATTAGTTTACTTAAGGCCTTCAAGGACATGAACATGTCCAAATTAAGGTATCATTAGATATTTTCTCTAAAGAAAGGCTGCTGTCATCCAGGTTTCCTTTGTCAGATAGCAAGGCTGTTCTAGTTTGCTAGCTGCCAGAATGCACTATACCAGAAACAGAATGGCTTTTAAAAGGGGGAATTTAATGAGTTGCTAGTTTACAGTTCTAAGGCTGAGAAAATGTCCACTTAAAACAAGTCTATAGAAAAGTCCAATCAAGGCATCCAGGAAAAGATACCTTGGTTCAAGAAGGCCAATGAAGTTCAGGGTTTCTCTCTCATCTGGAAAGGCACATGGTGAGCACAGTCACAGTTTCTCTCTCGGCTGGAAGGACATGTGGCAAGCAAGGCGTCATCTGCTAGCTCTCTCCTGGCTTCCTGTTTCTTGAAGCTCCTCGGGGGGCATTTTCCTTCTTCATCTCCAAAGGTCACTGGCTTGTGGGCTCTCTGCTTCTCGTGGCTATGTTGTGCTGCTCTGCTCTCTCAGAATCTCCTTCATTCTCCAAAATGTTTCCTCTTTTATAGAACTTCAGAAACTAATCAAGACCCACCCAAATGGGTGGGACATGTTGTCATGTAATCCAGTTTAACAACCACTCTTGATTAAACCACATCTCCAGGGAGATGACTTAATTACATTCTCAAACATACAGGTTTGAATAAGGATTAGAAGAAACGGCTGCCTTTACAAAATGGGATTAAGATTAAAACATGGCTTTTCTAGGGTACATACATCATTTCAAACCAGCACAGATACCATAACAGTAGAACATCTTTTCAAATTGGTGAATTAAATATATTTCCCAACCTTCTGTGAGGTGCTAATTCTGCTCTCTATATAAAAAGTATAAAAATGAAAAAGGAACAGCTATATTAAAATAGTCATTTTGAAAAGAACCAGAGATGATGGGGCCTAAAAGCACACTGCCTTTGTGTAATACTGCTTTATCCAAGATCAAAACAGATCTTGTCATGTGACATCTCAGTGAAAGCTTTGTGCTACCCTTATACAGGAAGCTTAGTTTTAGAAACAGACTGCTGGAAGACATTGGAGATCAATTTTAGTTGACGCAAAAATCAGACTATTCAGTAAATTACACAGAAAGTGGTGGGAGTGGGTAGAACTCAAGCCTTGGGATTCCTCAAAGGATTAGTCTTCAGTGATCTACTTTAGGACTTTGGATTTCCGAACCTCAGAAGTTCCTAGAGAGGCCAGAAACTCCTTGTGTGGAGCAATATTCATCTGTCAGAGAGCTGCGTGCTTAACTGGCATGGTCTGGAGGGAGTAAAGAGGACCACAATCAGCTAACCTCTGTCCCCCACCTTCTTTCCACACTCATCACCAGGCATCATTTGCATTTCATCCATTTTCAACAATTTAAATCGTGTCTCTGCAGCACTGAAAAATATCCTCACCAATGAAAAGAATTTCAAAGGCACATGTCCTCATAGATCAGACAACCCTTGGGCCCCACCACACAGTACCCAGGGGGCCACTGAAAGGACACCCTGGGGTCTCTTTAGCCCACTTCCAAGTCTTTGGTAATTTATTTTGACAACTCCTACACCTTTTTAAAATAATCCTCTTCTTCCCTTTTAATTCTACATACCAAGTGCTCAGTCTCTGAGGAATACTTTCATCTCTAGATACTAACTAATAGAATTCCAGCACCTAGCCTTGAGCACACAGGCTCTTCCAATTACTGGGAAGAGAAATCCTCTTCCTTGCAGCTGCAGAGGAGCAGATTTTGTCAGGCATCATATAATAGACCTGGCCAGTAATAGGTCTAAAGGATTTTCAAAGACATCCAGACTTCAGAGATTGTTACTGTGCCCTAAAACCAGAAATTTCTAATTCAAATTGGTTGTCTTTTTTTTTTTTTAATATGTTGCACTAGTAGTTAGATGCAAACTGGCATCTCCTTTTCTACCCCAAGATTTTTATCTTTGTGATAATTACTTTCTTAAGCAAGAAGAGGACAATTTGTTTTTCCTACTTCTCTCATTTGCATGAAAGTGAAGTAAAAAAATAAATAAATAAAATTAGTGATTCACCTGATAGAGAGATAGCTGATTTAAACAAAGTTTGAGAGTCTGTGCCTCATTTAGATAGACTATTTGAAAGTAGGGGTTAAAAGAGAGAAGAGCTGGGTTCAGAAAACAAGGACCCAAGGGTGGTCCATTTGCAGGAGGGAGCAACACTAGGAAAAGAGGCTGAGCTTCAGCTTAAAATTCCTGTAGCCTCATTACCTTCTTCCTTTTTTCTCATTGTAAGATAAGAGAGGTAAAAGCAATCACTAAAGAAAAGAGAAGGCATTTTAGAATCAGGACCAAAGAAAAGCAGGTAGATGAGAAAGTATGATAGTAAGATAAATGTAACATAATTAGAAGGAAATGGATTTATCTACCCAAATAACCATTCAGTCCATATTAAACCATCATCAACCACCCTAAACACCTTTCATTACCTCATTGCTGGTAGCAAGCTAAAAGAAGAATTTTTAACTTTTCTTTTGGTTCTCCACTATATCCATTTAGTCACCTGGCAACTCATTCTTTTATTTATTTATTTTTAATATTTGTATTGATAAATATCCACACATGTCCAACCATACTATACAATCAATGACTCACAATATCATCACATAGTTGTATATTCTTCCCTATGATCATTTTTAGAACATTTGGCAACTCATTCTTAAATGCCAGCTCTGTGAGAAGCCCTGTGCTTTGCCTGGAGGGGCCAGGTGAGTTGTGGATTCTTTTCAACTGAAGATTGAGGAAAGCAGGAAGGTGGGATATTTGATCTGGGCCTTGGTGGCTGGGAGAGTGGAGAAATCTCTTTATCATCAGAGATCTGTAACGGTGAGATCAAGAGCTTGATGAAGCCTGCAGACATTTTTTTCAGTCTGTGCCAGGTTATATATTTCTTATAAGTTGCCAAGATAAAAAAATTTAGAATATTTCACATTAAAATGCACATTCTCTTGAAAAATGAGACTTGCTGTCCCTGGGCCTGCATTCACACACAGAGGCAAGCAGGGAAATTGCATTGTACAAGATTCCTGTTCTTCAGTTCTTCACATGGTCCCCACTGGTCCTGTTTCCAGATGTCAGCACGAATTTATTAAGTGCTTGTGGCTGCGGTTTTTCTTATAACAGACCTAAGAGAACAGTGAAATATGTTTCAGTCCAAATCTCTATGAAAAGCGGAAAAAAGGAAATGTAGAGTCAGAACTCTGCATGTTTCAAGAAAAACCAGCAAAGAACACATTTCTTTGTGGACATGAAGCCAGGCCCTTGCTGCTTTTAACTTCTGATTCAGGGACTATTACAACCGTCCCATCAATTAGTTTAAGCAAAATGTAGACGTTTTGTGAACAAACTTTGGAAAAGCAGATTGGGATCACCCTACTATTTTGTCTTTATTTGGGGTTGCAAAAATATTCTGGTTACTTAACTATGTATTATCTATTTATGAACGCTCTGAGCAGACCACAACATGTGAACACACTGCCAGCTCTCCATGTTCTTCTACACAGGCGAGCGCGTGTAGCCGTTAGAGCAGGACAGAGTGGTAACCCTGCCCTAACCCCCTGGTGGTCAGTAGAAAGCGGAGGTTAAGAAAGAAGCTCTTAAACCGAGTCTGCAAAGCTCGCCTTGGATTTATGCTTCGGCCTTTTGGCCCAAGGCAGCAGAAGAGGGCAATACACACCCCATCCGCCCCGAGATTTCCTCAGTCTGTACCTCTAGGATGAGGGAAAATCAATCTCGGAGAGTGATCAAAGAAAAATAAACGGAGAGAACGAATGCGATGCCGAGATGAGAAACAAGATGAAATTAGGGTCGGAATTATGGGACTGCTCTGTGTCTCCCAGCCCAAAGTCCCGAAGCCGCGGGGACAGGGGCGGAGGGACTGAGGAAGAGTATCTCAACTTAGGGAAGTGAACCTCAGATCTGCATATTTTGCAGGACCGCGAACCTGCTGGCGTGGCTTCGGGGTGCTTGTTTCCTGAGACGGGGACAAGACTTTCCTGCGAGTTGGGAAGATCCCACCCCCAACATTAAGGGAAGTAACAATAGGGAAAGGCGGAAAAGAAAAGGAGGCCTACGCTTTTGGTTCGCTTCCAACCATTGTGGCCTTTTCTGGGGTCTGCTGCTCCTTAACAAAGTGGGCACTCTCCTTCTCTCGCAGAATTTCGAATCACCTACTCTCCAATCATCTCCCGGGGCCCGCGAATTCCGGCATAACTCCCTCCCCAACGCTGAGTACACTTCAAGCGGCTTTCCCGGGTTCCTGGGTTCTCGGGGCAGAATTTTATCCCTCTGGAACCCCCCTGACCTTTATTGTTCACGTCGCGCTTTAACATAAATCATTTCAACTCGTCCTAATAACCCCGTGGGGAAGGCAGGGCTGAGGTTACACTGCCCTTTGTTTAATGTGGGGGGAAGGGGACACCGAAAGTTAACTCCAGGCATCCGACCACAGGAAAAAAAAAAACGAAACCATTCACTTACAGCTTCTGACTCAGCTCCACAAGCGGCTTTGTTCCGGGAGATCAGATGACAAAGTGTCTGGCAAATTGCAGACCCTGGCGGGCTTTTCAAATGATGCCGCCGCCGATTCAGACAAGGGACGGGAGTTGCAATTTGCAACCTAAAGGGAAATTATGGCTCTCATAGTTGAGAACAGAACCGTAAGCTTCTGAAGTGACAAAAGGGAGTTAAAGAACCAATATCAACACACATGCAAAGTCGTGGGCAAAGGATTTTACACCTTACCATTCCTCCCTGTTATTTACTTCCAACTGCCCAAAAGAAACGAACAGACATATGCACAGCTATTTTCAGAAAATAGTGTGTGGCTCTGAAAAGAGCCTTTGGGTTAGATGTAAAAATGTTTACTTCCAAGTTTACTTGGCGCTGGTGTACTTGGTGACGGCCTTGGTGCCCTCGGACACGGCGTGCTTGGCCAGCTCCCCAGGCAACAGCAGGCGCACGGCCGTCTGGATCTCCCGGGAGGTGATGGTCGAGCGCTTGTTGTAATGCGCCAGGCGCGACGCCTCGCCCGCGATGCGCTCGAAGATGTCGTTGACGAACGAGTTCATGATGCCCATAGCCTTGGACGAGATGCCGGTATCGGGGTGGACCTGCTTCAGCACCTTGTACACGTACACCGAGTAGCTCTCCTTGCGGCTGCGCTTGCGCTTCTTGCCGTCCTTCTTCTGCGCCTTGGTCACCGCCTTCTTGGAGCCCTTCTTCGGGGCGGGGGCGGACTTGGCGGGTTCAGGCATGGTAAAAGACCGGCTGAAAAAACAGATCTAAAGCAACAAAGGAAGAATGAACTCAAAACATGTTCCTGTCCCTTGTATCTACAGCTTCATATGCAAATGAAGGAGAGTAAAGTCCTTTCTCTGACTGGCAGCTATCTGGAATGACGTCGACGAGAATTGTCCAATCAGAACACGGATTTAAAAGAACTTTGTTTAAACTGGAACGATACTCTTAGCCAATGACCTAGCTTCTTTTTCGTGCCCATCAAGGGCTATAAAAAGGTGAATTTTTCTACTTTAACTTTCTCTATTGGAGACCATAACTCTTTCGTCGTAATGTCTGGACGCGGCAAGCAGGGCGGCAAAGCGCGCGCCAAAGCTAAGACGCGCTCTTCCCGGGCGGGCCTGCAGTTCCCGGTGGGCCGAGTGCACCGCCTGCTCCGCAAGGGCAACTACTCCGAGCGGGTCGGGGCCGGCGCCCCGGTGTACCTGGCGGCGGTGCTGGAGTACCTGACGGCCGAGATCCTGGAGCTGGCGGGCAACGCGGCCCGCGACAACAAGAAGACCCGCATCATCCCGCGCCACCTGCAGCTGGCTATCCGCAACGACGAGGAGCTCAACAAGCTGCTGGGCAAGGTGACCATCGCGCAGGGCGGCGTCCTGCCCAACATCCAGGCCGTGCTGCTGCCCAAGAAGACCGAGAGCCACCACAAGGCCAAGGGCAAGTAGAGTTCTAGATTTAAAGCTAACTGTTAAACCAAAGGCTCTTTTCAGAGCCACCCAACGTTTCTGCGGAAGAGCTGTGCGCCATAAAATCGTGTTACCTACACCTCAGTTTGAAGCACAAGAAGTAGAACATCTATTAGTTTCTAGGGGTCCAATAACAGCCATCCAAGGCGTAGTTTACGCCACTGGATCTCGAGCCCTCCCGCCTTCATTTGTCCCTCCCCACAAAAGCAATGTTCTGGTGATTTTGCTACAAGGAACATTAAATGTTTGATTCAACTTTTTCTGGATCCTTTCCGTTAGCATACTCAGAAGGTTCGTTGGTCAAAAACATGTCATTTAAAGCTGATTAAAACCAAAAGCTCTTCACAGCTATACACACTTACGGGAAAACAACTAATCACTGATTAATGTAAATCTCATCTTTCCACTTCGCAAGTGCTGTTTAATTAGGCACGCAATTTGCGTGTGAAATACTTCAGTTTACATGCTTGTTAGCAACTTCTGCTCACGAGGACGTCAAGTTTGTGACATTTAGCACATTTAATCAAGAACTTTAATACCTTTTCCCCTACACCACGCCAAGCAAAGCGAAGCCCTGGTGTTTCCGGGGCCATGTGCTAGATTCTTTTAAGCTGTTTCTCTTCTGGGTCTCACCACAGTCGAGTCTAAGCTTGGTACTTAAAAGAAAAATGATGAAATTAAACTTTAAGTTAGAGACTAAATACATTATTTTCCTGGAATTTTTTCACATATGAAAGCGGGAAAGGTTCCGATGAAAAAACTTTAACAGATTTGACGCTGACTTCCACAAATTCCGGGTCAGTTTTCAGTGGTGAAATTTTAATGTAATTGGTCGTAAACAGTAAATTCGAACAGAATAGTGAACAGCGGAACTTTTTCCTGTGAAAACAAAATAAAACTAAAATTAATATGGAAGACAAACCTTTCAGAGAGGGTGGGGAGGAACGAAATAAAGATTGAACTAAGAACCAATCAAGTTACCGCTGCGACAGTTCTAGCCAATCAGGATCGGAGCATCAGTATAAATTCAGGTCGAGGCAGCAGATTTCCATTCACTTGTTTTCTGAGTTTAAGTCATGGCTCGTACGAAGCAAACGGCTCGCAAGTCCACGGGCGGTAAGGCGCCGCGCAAGCAGCTGGCCACCAAGGCGGCCCGCAAGAGCGCGCCGGCCACTGGCGGCGTGAAGAAGCCGCACCGCTACCGGCCCGGCACCGTGGCGCTGCGCGAGATCCGCCGCTACCAGAAGTCCACCGAGCTGCTGATCCGCAAGCTGCCGTTCCAGCGGCTGGTGCGCGAGATCGCGCAGGACTTCAAGACCGACCTTCGCTTCCAGAGCTCGGCCGTGATGGCGCTGCAGGAGGCGTGCGAGGCCTACCTGGTGGGGCTTTTCGAGGACACCAACCTTTGTGCCATCCACGCCAAGCGCGTCACCATCATGCCCAAGGACATCCAGCTCGCTCGCCGTATCCGAGGGGAACGTGCATAAATTACTGTTTTGACTCCGGCTTGTTAATTGGCCCTTGAACTCAAAAGGCTCTTTTCAGAGCCACTTCTGTTCTCCGTGAAAGTGGCTGTGCAGTTAGCCTTTTCTTTGAAGTAGGAAAGTTTCAGGGTAAGCAATGGGAAAAGCACTGTAAATTACTAGGATATTTCCCTCTGTACAAGGTGGCCAAGATTGAAGGACTAGAAGCATATTTAACTTACGTAAAGAAACAAAGTCTTAGTAATGAGGTTTTAAAGCCAGCGTTCTCACAGGTGGCCTCAAGCCACTGCAAATAGATGAGGCTTCCAAGTCCACTTCTGTGTTGATTGGATAATCCAAATAGTAGGACAAAACTATAGGCAGGAGTGGAGTTAACCAACCAGTTTAAATGGGATGCAAAACATACATATTTCCAATTTAGCCCATTTCCAATGTAATACCCCTTTGAGCAGGGTTTTTGTCTGCTTGGGTCCCACAGTACACAGAAGTATCTTTGTACACCGTCCTTGCACTTTATGGTCTTGCGCTATCTAGGTTCTCGGGATGGAATAGGTTAAGTGAATCCTGGCAATTTGGGTGTTGTGCCTAGAAAGGCAAATAACGTACCTCAAGTTTTCTTGTCCAGGTAATTGTTTAAACTTAACTCCAAAAAGAAGAAAAGCATCTGAATTTGGCTAACACTGTAGCTGTCTACAGTGTTAAGAATGGAGAGTTTTCTTGTGTAATTTTCTCTCGCTGTCTGGCTGTTTATGTTCTGGTAACCTTATAGAATAAAACTGAAATTTTTATTTTCCTTCATATCCACTCCAAGATTGCAATACAGCAAAATTAGTAAATTCACCTTCAGATTTTTGTTTGCCAGCTTCCAGGTGCCTGGTAATCCTGGCTACACTGAAAGAGCAATGCACATACACCATACTACCAAAATCTGGTCTTAAACCCTGCAGGCTGATCAACTGACTTTATACTCAAGATCTGGTCTTAAACCCTGCAGGCTGATCACTTGACCTTATACTGGTAGCTTCATTAAGGTAGAAACTGGATCATTTGGGGCAACAATCTCCACCCCACCTGAGGGCTCCCTGTGACTCTATCCCTTATATAACAGTACACTCACAGATCTAAAACACTATCTCCGGGAGACAAAGTATTGGCCAAAATCCATGAGAACCAAAATTTTAAAAATCAAATAAAGCTTACTTGATCTTCCCCTTATAGAATATATAATACATCATAAGGCCCAATTTTTTTTTTTTTTACTGTTTTCTGTAGATATCTCTATAATAGAAAAATCCCAACACCTGGCAGGTACCCAATAAATACTTGTAAAATGAATACATTTGCTAGTTAAGTATGCATTCCTTGCTTTAAAAATTGCATATATTATTTTCTTTGCTCCTCAGATAAGTTCAGAAAGAATAGATAATGTTATTTTGCAAAGGAGGCTAAAGAAGACTCAGTCCAGTTTTCATGCCTAAAATATGCTTCATAAAATGAGTATGGGTTTTATCCCAAAGAGATTAAGTTGTCTTTTTTCTCCTATATAATAATTCCTCAGATTATCTCATTTGAAAATTTCATTACTCCTTTTAATCTGCTTCCTCTTTTAGATAGGAGACAGCTCCCATTCAGTCAGTCCAGAGATTCATGTCCTGAAACACACATTATATCTCAGATGTCTTTGGTCACTCCAACTTTTATTCCCATGGTAAGTAGATAAAATCAGGCAACAACAGATATATAAAGTTTTACAGTTTCCAAAATATTTTTTACATGTGTTTCTGTATGTGGCACTCATGTTAACCCTTATTGTTTAGATAAGGCATATGTTATTCCCTTAATAGCTCTTAAAAGTTTGTTGTTGTTGTTTTTCCAGTATGTCTTTGCCAAGATGGTGGTGACAAATACCATAGATTAGTTGTTTTAAAGGTTAAATGTGGTAATATATTAAAGTGCCTTGGACAGTGCCCCAGAAACACACTAGGAGCTTAATAAATGCTCATTCACCTAATTTCATTTCTGCATCTCGGTTTGGTATGCCTTCATAGAATTGAGGAAGTACATCCAAGTCCTTTGATAAGATTGAATCATATCAGGGTTTGTCACTCCTGTCATTGGTGGAGACTTGGGAAACAATCTAATTTAATTAGTAGTACACCATCTTATTTTAATGATGTCACACTGCTAATAGCCAATCTTATTTCTGTTGGTTTCCTCTCACAAGGTGAAAATTTCCCATCTCTGTCTTCTATTTCTTGGCACCACCCATGCCACACACATAAACCACAATGGTTTTATAGCCCTGAAGGCTATAAAATAGGAGAGCCAACAAAATCATCAAGAATGCCCTATACATAAAGCTTAGGGACATTTCCTTTCCATAGCAGGATCTTCTGCCAAAAGCCCTTTCCACTGATATGGCTCTCATTATGAAAGAGATTCTAAAATTGTCAAGATTGACCTTTTGTAAATCTCTGCTGATAGTAATAAGGTTTCCCTTAAATCTCTGGACAAGATCAGAATAGGCAAACCATTGTCAAGGCAACCGAACCAAATCACAGCTCTTTCAGAGAATTTTATCCTAAGATAAATTAACACTAATAAGATTTCTGTGTTTCAAGATTTCTTTGTTAAAAAATAACATTCAAGAACAGTTGCTATTTAATGAGGCAGAATGCTGCTTAGTTTTTCTGTACTTGCAGATTACATTTACTCTTTGGATTGCTGAAATTATTTCACCAGTAGATACAGGGTATACACCTTCAGGGTAAAGCACTGAAATTCCATTAGTTAAGTATAGGAAAAGGACAAGAAGTTCAATAAGAAATGAATTATTAATTGGTAGAGCAGGAAGACATAATGTTTTCCAATACACTAATCAGAGGAATTTATAACACCCTTGGAAAACTGACTTCCTAGAATGAGATTAGATAATTGCTCATTAAGTAGTCAATCACAGGTATTTGAAACAACAAAAAAAGGGTAAATATAAATTGTTGCTTGGAAAGAGGGAAGGGTGAATATAGGCTCGAGAAGCCTGTCAAAGTTTCAAGGGGAAAATGAAATCATGTCTGGAAGGCAAGCAGGGGACCGGGGGCGGAGGGGGTTAGGACAGAGGGAGGTAATTTCAAATAGCTGCCTTCTTGGAAACCACGGAATACTGCCTTCTGAAATGTTTGACTTTTCCTAGGATAAAGTCATCCTTTGTAGCTGTATGCTGCATTTTATTTGTAAATTCAAGGGGCGAAGTTTCTGTTCAACAGGGCAGAAGAAGGGAAGAAGCGGATAGCCCTTTACAACCGCTCCTTGACTCACCAATGAAATGGAGGGTAAAAGCAGTTCGTTCTCCCCCTGACAACTTCCTAAACTGTTTCTTAAAAGGGATAAAGAAAAAAGAAAAAAAGCAAGCCTTAGCTCCTAAGAGTGGAGGGGATGGGGTCTAGGGGAGAAGAGAAGGGAAAGTGACCAGACAAGAAAAAGTAAGGAAATGAGCAGAGAACCAAATTTGAGAAAGCTGAACTCCATCTTGAAACTATAAATAGTTGATTTTCATTGCAGCCACTTCCCAGGCTGATTAAATAATTATAGGGAAAACAATTTGCCTAGGATACGGTTTCACAAATAACCAAAATGACTGAGATTATCCCTCTGGAGATCGGAAGGTCACAGAAGCAAGTGTGAAGGATGCTAAACTACAAGGCAATGGAAAGGCTTTGCAGGGATAGACTGGCTCAAGATAATGTGGGAGGAGGAGTTACACTCCAGGCCTTGAAGCACTGCCCTTTCTGTGGGTCTTGGAAAAGTGGGCAGGGCTCCAGGTCTGGAAACTGAGTAGATACAGTTAGCTAGGGAGTTGTCAAACAGGTCCGACTCACCACCATATAAACCGCCTCTACGGCCGAGCGTCTCCTGCAAATTTCTGAATAGCTATGTCTGGTCGGGGTAAGGGAGGAAAGGGACTGGGAAAAGGCGGCGCCAAGCGCCACCGCAAGGTGCTGCGCGACAACATCCAGGGCATCACCAAGCCCGCCATCCGCCGCCTGGCCCGGCGCGGCGGCGTGAAGCGCATCTCCGGCCTCATCTACGAGGAGACCCGCGGGGTG